>CBVK0101515692.1:0-20998 GCA_900067695.1 Picea abies
ACAAGGTTGTGTTCACTTTGTAAGTCTAATGGGCCATTGTAGTATATAATTTCTCAGATTCAAGGGATTTTTACTTGGATTCATGAATTGAATGAAATAGATCTGTGTTTCCTTAGTATTTTTGTATTAGGATTTCTTATAATTTCATCCCTTTCTCTATTTTGTATTTCTCGTTTCTGATATTATATGTGGAAGTAAAATTATGTGTTGTGGTACAACTGGTCTTTATATTTTATTTTTTATAGAGTATATATGAAAATAAATAAATTAGAGAAAGGATTATGAATTTCATCAACCCTTCCTCTCTTCTTTATATATGATTATCTTCCTACAAATTTTGTGTTTAAATATTCAAGTTGAATTCTTATTCATACGCTTAGCTTTCCATTTAGGAAAATCTTGTTTCTTTTCTTGATTAAATGTTATAAATTTCCTAGTAGATTAATTTTTCTTCACCTCAGATATAGCAAGATTGTGGTTATCTTTGTTATGTTTGACATTCAATCATCTTCTCATGTTCTTCCATCTATCATCCTCATAGTTTTTTCTCTATTCTTTGAGACTCCATGCCCAATGGATAATATTTTTATCTTTGTGATATTTACAGTTTATTTTTATTCGAGTTTGTTGTTGTTTTTATCCTCAACCCTATCTACCTAGCTTATCCTTTTATTTACCCTTTTAAATTTGGAATCCTATTCTTAATGTGAGAGATACTACTTAGTGACAGTGAGAAACAAACAATTTTGTATTTTTGAGAGAT
Source organism: Picea abies (assembly GCA_900067695.1). NCBI lineage: Eukaryota > Viridiplantae > Streptophyta > Pinopsida > Pinales > Pinaceae > Picea > Picea abies. Next base: position 764 of record CBVK0101515692.1, read on the forward strand.
CCCTCTCTGCTTCAAGAGACAACTTGTGGCCTAAATTTGGATTAAATATGTCTTGGGATGGTTTCTAAACAGTCAAAAATAGTCTCAAGTTACAACAAAAGCAACTACAATCATGAAATATTGACTTACTGAAAGCATAAGATAGATTAAATTAGAATTTTCTCAATATGGTCATTGTTGAAAATGGACATGCATCTCCCGAATATCAACTAGATCATGGGATATGTTTCTTCTCTCTATTTGGTAGTGTTAATCAATGGCTCTCCCTTGCATTTTTTTCGTGTGACTAGGGGGCTATGTCAATGGTGACCACTATCACCCTTTCTCTTTCTAGTCGTTGTTGAATCCCTTACCAGACTCATCTCATAATAAAAGATCAACCAGAAGATTACAGGTGTCAAGGTGTCCTCCTCTAAATCCCTCACACATATCTTATTTGAAAATAATGTTCTAGTGCTTCTACATGATACAACTCATTACTTTCTAGACATGAAAACCATTATGGATTCCTTTTATTGGGCCATTGGCTTGGAGGTTAATTTCTAGAAATACTCTATCATCCAGCATCATCTTTTAGAATCATCAAGCCATATCTTGATAAAAACTCTATGTTTCCTACATAGAACTCTCAATGAAGGCTTCAAATATATCATTTTTTCGATCCCAATGAATACTGAGAAGAATATTGGATCTGGCTATTTAATAAAGTGGAAGAACATATTTCTATTTGGGGGAATCACCAACTTTTTCATGGAAGGCAATTAATTCTTATTAATTCATTCCCCAAAATTATTCCACTCTACTTGACTTCTATAGTTGTTGTGCCCACAAGGATTCTCACTAAAATAAAAAACCTTAGCTTCATATTTTTGTGGTCAGACACTAGTCATCCCGGTGAAACCATGCTTTCTAGATGGAGTTGTATAACATTTCCTAAGTATCTTATAGGATGTGGAGTTAAAAACATATATCATTTCACCCTAGACCTAACTTCCAAAAGTATGTGGCATCTCATGTTGAATGAGAGTCTTTCGGGGTGGGTCGTGAAATATAAAGAATTACAAGGAATGTTAATATAGGATTGGTTTAGGTTTCCATTAAAACCTGATAAGGGATAAATGGTGTAAAAATATCTCACCTCTTCTTTCCCACTAGTGGGCCTATGGATAGTCTAGAGAGTAGGAAAAAGGTAAAAAAATGTGAATGTGCCATGAACCTTAGCTAGGTGTAGAATACAAATATACTCTTTCAGATGTACTTATTTGGTTTTTGCAGGAAGTAGGAATCTAAAAATTGATTATTGTACAAGCACAAAGGACCCAACTCAAAGGCAGATTGGGTTGGAAATAAATATGGTTGATTGGGTTGACAATAGGTATGGAAGAAGAATGGAACAAATATATTGACTCTCTTGTGGATAATTATATTAATTTGAAGGAAGATGAACCATAAACCCTTTGTTTCTAAAACAATTCTAGTATAGGTGATTACACAACAAAGTTTGGATATAAGGTGGTTTCATAAGCCAATTTCAAAGGTGACAAAGACTTGTGGTGGAGTATTCTATGCATGTTACACACCCCACTCAAATGGAAAATCCTGTTTTGGATTGCACTTAATAATAAGCTACTTACATGAGAGATAGGGAGAAAAACAAAGTGGATTGGACCAAGTCTGTTCCCTCCTTGCAAAAAAGACGAAGAAACCTCCACTCATATTTTCAACTATTGTGATTACACATAATTTGTGATCGATTAGGTGTCCAAATAATTTAATATAGAAGTTGGATGGAAGCATAAGGATCTCTATCTCAATCTACATACATGGATATAAAACAAATCAACAAAAAACATGGGTTCCTTTCCTTACAACTGGTAAATAACATTCGATGGGTCAGAAACTCTTTCATCTTCAAAGAAAAACTAATCCCATTATATTTTTGTGTTGCTCAGGTTGAAAATCTATTGTGGAAGTATCAAGTCAAGCCAAGATATAAGAAAACAAGGGAGACCATAATTTCATCGATCGAGGAAGGTGTACCATAGGGTTTCTTTGATGGTTCTAGTGAAGGGAACCCTCCCCAATATGGATTCATATTTGTTCTATTCCACGATCAAAACCACTCCATCTGTGTCTTCTATTCTCTTAGGTGAGGAACAAAAAATTGAGCATATTTCACTGCTCTTAGAACCCTATTAATCATTTCTCAAGAAAAGTATTTTATGAATCTCCAGGTTTTCGAGGATTCGAAGCTGGTGATTGATTGGAAAAACAATAAATAAAGCCTAGAATGAAGAGTTCAAAGGGAAACTAAAGAGAACCCCACCATCATATTAGGTGAAGTTGAAGAATAATATTACTATCACCAAAAAATTGTTTAAACAAGGAAAATATCAAATGGAAGTGTTCTCTAGGGTGGTCAACCTCAAATTCCATCTCTGCAATCACCTAGAAAAATCCCTCTAAATAAGACCATTGAGAATGACATACATGCATGGGAGGTGCGTATCCATGAAAATAAATAATCACTTTCCCCCCTTCAACCCATATCACACAAAGAGTCCATGAATGAAATATCTAGCCCCCATCAACAAATTTGAACTTCCTAGATCAAGCAACAAATGTTGTACACCATCATGTTGGAAGCACAAGAGTATGATAAGAACTATTACTAGGCACGCATGAATGCACGACAAAAGGAAGGCTCAAAGATTGATTTGGGCACATAGATCAATACTACCCTTAGGTCCACCACATCAATAAAGGTTGAATTTTTTTTTGAAGATATCAAGGACCTATTGGATTGATTTGATCAATTCAACTCATATTTCTAGGACTTGATCTCTTGGCTCATGCCAAAGATACCACATTTTTCCTTTGTCACACTAGAATAAGGTTTGTTAGCTAGAGGACAAGAAAACTAATAGTGTTGGGGGCCTATTGGGATGATAGTTTTGGCAATACCATATGCTATAGTGCCACAAGTTTTGTACCACACAACATCAATATTCAACACACACCAACCAGTCTCTACTACACTAAATCTAGTACTATGAAAGGAATTATAAGAAATTATGTGTTCATATCTTGTTATGCCCCATTTATAGGGATAACCAAGAAGATGATGTCTCGAGGTCCCTAGGTTGCAGACATGGATTAATGAGAGGCATCCCAACACACAAATCCCTTCATTCACCATATATCACCATTCGACGATTGCAACATTTTCCACCACACTTGGTCTGGATCATAGAGGATAACAGGTCTTGCTCCATGAGGTAACAAGTATTATATTGTGGTAAATTTCATTTTAATAATTCAAGCATTTGAACATGTTGTAAAGGATTCTTTCTTGATTTTGAAAATATTTTCTTGAAAATTGTTCTTTTTTCCCTATTTCACGTTAGTGAGTGTCATGGTTTCCTAGTAATTGGCCACCATTGGGAAAATGGTTGTTGCACAAGAATATCCTTGAAGGGTAACCATACTATTCCCACTCATACTCACCACCTTCCATCACTTCTTTCCCTTTGTTTCCCAATATTTTAGGTCTCTGAGCTTATTGACCCAAGAAGGGAATGTACCTCATTTCATGGGAAGAAGGGGCTAAAGGCCCAGAGGTAAGTCTATCTATAAAAGGATAAAATACAAATCATAACATTCTAGATGATTTCCCAAGAAGTCTCGAGAATGATGAAATGCTTCTCTTAAAAAGTTGGAAGACCTGCAAAAATAAAATCACACTATATACATGTCTCTCATGTTGAGGCATGTACACATATGTGGTGTCCCTTTATTTCCATGCATATGGCAGTCTGTGCACCTCAAGATTCATTTGATGTTGTGGTACTCTTTTCTTTACATGTATTATAGTACAACTTTTTTTGGACTTTAATTAATTAATGTAAAATGAATGGGATTGGAAAAATGTTTCATCACAGACGAAGGGAAACACACCTTCTACAAAGGCACCCATAAATGAGACAATACGATCCCTTATATTTGATATAACCCCATACCTAAAAGTATAACCCCCATCCACTTCAAATTCACTGCATGACCTAGAGAGGTTTCTCCTTGGAAACTTCCCCTACTTGAGGAATTAGTTTACCAAATAAGGCACTATGACACCCCTCCCATATCTAAATTTGGAAAATTTTATAATTTCTTTGATCATATGTTTATTTTGAAAAGGGGGGATTTCATGCACATGTTTGGATGGTTCTTTTATAATATATAGCTTACTTGACATGATATTGTGACTTGTGGTCCCTTGTAGGGCATACTTTCTTGTCTTTGTAGGTCTTCAATAGGTGAGATCTTGATCGTGGAGCCACGAGGTCACTTGGACCTTCACTTGGGGCATGAAGCCCATAGGATGGATAATGCTCCTTATCTTCTTGGAAACATTGGATGAGGTACATTTCCTTTGGAGGTAATAGAGTTCCCTTTAGAGATGAATCCCTAGCCCTTCCAACCCCAACGTTTTCCTTTGTAGGCCTTATCACTCTCTTCTAGAGAATGACATCATAATTGGAGGGATAGAGTTGGTGGTGTTGGTTGATTGGATGATTATTTTTCATGCCTTGATGGAGGGAATCCTTCACATCTTGAATACTATGCCTTTGGAGGCCCAATGATTTCCTCAAAATGATCAAAGAATTTCTCTCTATGCCAAAACGTCACTTTTAGGGAAGGACGTGACCACTAAAAGGGGATTTTCATTTGTAAATTTAAATTTTAAGTTGTAAATGGAAAATTAAAGGAGGTCGACATCCCAAGACTTATGTTGACTTGTTGAATGTGGACAAAAGGGTTTTAGGTGACCTCGTATAAATAGAGGTCACCCCTTTTTTTATTTGGGATATAGCACACTTGATAAGTACAAATGTTTATGGCTGAAATTTTCACCCCTTTTGGGAAATTCACATCTCTCTCTCTCTCTTGTGCTATTATGGATGCTAGTTACTTGTGTTTTGGAGGAAAATGGTGTGCTATCTCTCTTGGATGTTTGTCTTTCTCTTGTGCTAGAATATACTTGGTAAAAGATATTTTATCTTTCTATCACTTGAAATTGGTAAGGAAATTTATGCATATTATTAGTGTTTCTTATTGTTTCATGGTTGTTATTGCTTAAACCCTTGGAGGATTATAAAGGCATAAACCCTCCACGAATTCTATCACATTTATCTTTGGATAATATACTAAACAAAGTTGCTAGGAGGAGTAAAAAGGATTACACCTGTAGGGAGGTAACACAACTAGCCCTTGCAACAAGAGACCCCATAATCCATTTTACAAGGCACTAGTCTAATTTTCATTGGAGAAATAAAATCATTTGCATTGGAATATGTGAAAAATAGATATTTTTCAATTGTTCAAGTTGGAATCAATTTTACATGCTTAAGGATTCTTTATGCCCTAAGGGTGTCTAACTCAGCGAAGTAATTCTTCTTTCTGTTACAAATAAATGATACAACCATTAGGGCTTCATAATACTCTCTTTTTTCATTTGTTTCTTACTTATCTACCATTGAAATTTGCTTGTGAACCTAGATTAGTGTTGTATTTCTTATTAACTATTATTTGCATGGTTATTTGTCAATTTTCATGGTTTGATTTTTCTTTTGTATAAATTGTTTTCTACAACCACTTTCCTATTATAATACATTGTTGATAACACCTAAACAATAAACCTAAACTTCATCTAAAGCCTTTCTCTTTTAAGTGGAAGTTTGACCAATTATTGCTAGCTTAATATCCATCATCATATACTTGATTTTAGTGGTTTTAATTAGAATCTATTGGTAATCATTTATTTCTGATTTACATACTTATACATTGTTTTAATTTGGGACAACAATATTTATTGTTGAATCCCCATTGGTTAAAGGATTGTTTGATCATTATTTATCCTTTTCTGGTCAGGGATAACATTTTTTTGTAGGTACAAAACCATTAGAAATAATTTACCCTTCAAAAAGACTTGTTCTCAAGCCATCCTTCATATCCAATATTGACCTTTATTCCCCCCTTGTGTTGATTTATCATCACTAAAGGAAGGGGAGTGTTTATCTAAGGTGACAGTGGGTAAGTACTCCCATAGTTGTCACACTTATGTGGATTGGCTTGGGATTTTCCCGATCAAAATATTGTGTGATAAGATTTTGGCACCATTTTCAAGGAGGATTTTGAATCCTCTCTCAAGCCCTAATGACACTTTGTCAAGCTTTGAACCTAAATCATTTACCCATAGCTTTCCTAACGACTCCATTTGAGGGAATTTCCCTTTCCATACTTTATGATCCTTCCATAGATCTCATCTAGTGAATCCACGATCCAAGAACCCACCAACCCTTCCCCTAGGACTATTCAATCCTTCTAAGGTTTACCGAAGAAGGCCTCCTCATAAATCTCCCATTGTAAAAACTTTATTTCAAGCTTTCCGTCCCCTTGATACAATGGCCCACACTTGGACTAGTACATTTTCAAACCATTGAACCTAGTTTCTATAGATGGGTATCCCAATACCATGTCCAAGGAAATTCATAAGTGGTTTCTAAACTTTGGTGGAAACAATGTGATTACACCAGAGGACCACATTTTTGCAGTAGTTGTGGAGCTATTGAATTTATCAATAGAACATGAATATGTTATGATGAGAATTTTAGAAATGTCTCTTATTGAATATGCCCAGAGGTGGTTCAAAGGAATGCTTGATAATCATTTGGTATCTTATGATGATTTCACTAAGTTTCTCAAAATTAGATGTTAGACAAAAAACGATAGTGGAACACTACTAGCATGGTTTAATCAGATCAAAAAAAAGGAAAATGAAACAGTGAAAGAGCTCGATATCATATTTTACAAATTGTATGACCAGATCCTAGCTGACCTACTTCTGCCAACAAAAACCATTTGTGTCCTCTACATGAATGATTTTAAAGGAAAATTCAAATTCCTCATCAAGGATAAAGAACTACATACTTTGGCAAAGTCCAAAGAGTATATTACTCAGATCAAGGAAAATATTATTAGCTCAAGGATTGATCCCTTTGAGTTTCCTCGTGCCAAAATGGAAGAAAAAATGAAGATTGTGGAAAACAATGCACCAGACCCAATCACTCTCCTAGTTTAGAAGTTTGATTAGATGGAAGGTCAGTTTGTCCAAAGCGGAAACCATATTATGAACAAGTTGAAAACTTTGTAAAGAAACTATCCTACTCCAAGACCTCAAACTTTCAGACAACCAAACCCGAGTTGGAAACCAATGCCTCAACATGAGGCAAAGGCTCTTGATACTCTAAATATGGTTGGAATGGTTAGTACAAAAGGAATTCAGTGGTGCTTTCCTTGTAATGAAGCACATTCATAGGAAGAATGTCTAAGATGAGAAAAGGAAGAGGGTACAAGTGATGTAAATCAGATGAACTTCATTGATACAATATTTTCTTGTCAAGATGGTGAATACATGATTATTACATCAGAACAACTAGAAGGGGTCAGGAAAATAGGTTCCAGGAAGGGACGAATCAGATCACTAAATCAACTAGATGATAATACTAAAAAGGAGTAAAGGAAGAAATAAATTTTGACATATGAAAGAAGGAATATAGATTTATTCCCTCCACTACAAGAAAAATAGGATCCACCTCAACATGTAAGAGAAGTTCCTTTTCCTTCTTCACCGTCAATGCATAACATGCTCCCAAATCCTATACCAACTAATGAAGAAATTTTGTTGAATATAGACATACAAACCATGATGGGGAAGATTAATATGTTATAACCTATAGTTGAGATGTGAAATATCACATCTATGAGAAGAGAAGTTTTGAAGGAATTGAAAGTACCTAATGAGGGATAAGATCCTCCCATGATTCTGAACACCATGTATCATGGGAAACAAAGAGATGAAAAATCCCCTTTCTATATTTCACTGGTGGTAAACGATATCTAATTGAATAAAAATATGTTGTATTTCATGGCTTTAGTGAATGTGATGTGTTTGAAGGTCATGGAATAACTTGGTTTGAATACAACTCTCCCATATGGAATTGTGTGCAACATTGATTCAAAGAAGGTGAACGTGTATGGTCTTATAGAAAACGTGGAAGTATATTAACATGATTTTCCTCATATTAGCCTCATTATGAACAAATTGGTGATTGATATTTCAGATGCTTGGGGTATGATTTTATCTAGGAGTTGAGATGCCTCCTTTGGATGTTTTATCCACATGGATCTCGCTCATTCACACATTCCCATGGGAGATGGTACCTTCGATATTTTATATGGCTAACAGGTGGTCAAGAAACATGTCATGGATATAAATCATCCTAATTATCATAGTGATTGTGAGTTTGATGTGCATCCATAGATCATCGAATATGATAGATGAGACTTGTCTTTTATACAAGAATATTGCATAGATGCACTACTCATGAGGATGGATGAGTACAAGGAAAATCTTGCAAAATTTGAAGGAAAGGAGCCAGGATCCATCAAGATGCTCAACAAACATGAAGCTATGAAAGATAAAGATAAATAACAGGATATCAAAGACATGCTCAGGGAAGAACCACCTTCAAAACCTTACATTGAAAAAAAAACTTACATAAAATTCAGTGAAGGAATCCTTGTACTCATGTGGGACAATAAGATGGGAGAACCCAAGTATGATAAGAGGATTGATGTATTATGTCTTGGCCCTTATATTGTGAAGAAGAAGTAAGAAAAGGGAAAATACTACTTGGCTTCCATGGATGGGAGAAATATGCCATTACCAGTTGATGGGTCTCTTCTTCGACCCTACGTTCAAGGAACCTGACTTCTTCAGGGCCCAGGCCCAAGTAGGTGGGTAGGTAGGTCATTTTCTTTCCCTTGCATTTTCATTTGATTGTTCCTGATGGTTTAGTTGCATTCACTCATGTTTTCATGTCATATATAATTTTTCATTTTTCTTTACATGCATTGTTGCATAGTTTATTTGCATCATTTGATTTTATCATATTATACGTTAGTTAGATATTTTTGAAAAAAATGCAAAATTTTATTTTAAAAGATTAGTTTAAATTTTGGATTTTTGATCATATGGAAAAAGGGTTAGTGAGACACCCTGGATTTCATAGTTTGTTGTTTCCTTGTGTGTAGGAATAGGTATTACTAGGAGATGTTGAGGTTCTCATTCAATCTATGACAAGTACATGTCCCCAAGTAGGAGCAAGATGTTATCCCTCATTTCTAGGGATGACTAAGAAGATGATGTCTTGAGGCCCTCAGGTTGCATACATGGAGTACCAAGAGACAACCTAGCACGCATTGCCCTTCATTCACCATACATCACCATTCCAGGATGGAAACATCATCCACCACACTTGGCCGAGATTGCAGAGGACAATGGGTCTTACTCCATGAGGTAACAAGTCTGGTATTGTGGTAAGTGTCATTCTAATAATTCAATAATTTTAACATGTTGCAAATGATTCTTTCTTGATTTTGAAAACATTTGTTTGGAAATTGTGATTTTTTCCCTATTTCACCTTGGTGAGTGTCATGGTTTCATAGTAAGTGGCCACCCATGGGAAAAGGGTTTCTACCAGGGGGTCTCCTTGAAGGGTCATCATACAATTCCCACTGATACTTTTCACCTTCCATCACCTCTCCCCCTATGTTTCCCAATATTTTCGGTCTTCGGGATTATTGACCCAAGAAGGGCATGTGCATAATTTCATGGGAAGAATGGGATAAAGGGCCATAGGAAAATGTAGCTGGAAAGAGATATAATAAAAATCATAACCTTCTAGATTCTCTCCCAAGAGGTCTTGAGAATGATGAAATGTTTCTCTTAAAAGATTGGAAGACCTGCAAAAGAAAACTCACATTATATAGAGGTCTCGCTTGTTGAGGTGTGTACACATATGCAATGTCCCTTTCTTTCCATTCATATGGAACTCTCTGTACCTCTATATTGAAGTGACATTGCATCACTCTTTTCTTTCCATGTATTATATTACCCAATTGTTTGGGAGTTTAATTAATTAACAACAAATGAATGGGCATGGAAAAGTTTTGCATCATGAACAAAGGGCATGACATCCTCTACAAAGGCACCCATAAATGAGACAATATGAGCCCTTGAATGTCATTAAATCCTATACTTAGAAGTATAACCCCCATCCACTCCACATTCACTGCATGATCTAGAGGGGTTTCTCCTTAAAAATATCCCCTACTTGAGGAATTGGTTTACCCAATTGGGCACTATGACACCCCTCCCATATCTAAGTTTGGAAAATTGTATAAGGTCTTTGAGAATATGTTTATTTTGAAAATGGGGGAATTTGATGCACATGTTTGGGTGGTTCTTTTATTACATATGTCTTACCTCACATGATATTGTGACTTATGGACCCTTGGAGGGTGTACTTGCTTGTGTTTGGAGGTTCTTGATATGTGGGAACTTGATCGTGAAGGCACAAGGTCACTTGGACCTTCCCTTGGGGCATGAATCCCACATTATGGATGATGTTCCCTCTCTCCTTGGGAATCTTGGATGAGGGAAGTTTCCTTTGGAGGTGCTTGAGTGTATTTTGGAGGTGACTCCCTAGCCCTACCAACCCCAACATTTTCCTTTGGAGGCCTTATCACTCTCTTCTAGGGCATGACGTCACACTTTGAGGGTTAGGTTTGGTGGTGTTGGTTGATTGGATGTTTATTTGACATGGCATGATGGAGGGAAGCCTTTGCACCATGAATACTAGGCCTTTGGAGGCCCAACAATTTCCTAAAAGGGTTCAACAATTGGATCTCTATGCCAAAACATCACTTTTAGGGCATGACATCACCCCTAAAAGGGGATTTTCATTTGTAAATTTTAATTTTACGTTGTAAATGGACAATTTAAGGATTTTGGTCTCCCTAAGTTTATGTTTACTTGTTGAATGTGGACAAAAGAGTTTTAGGTGACCTCATATAAATATAGGTCACCCCTTTTGTCAATTGGGATATAACACACTTGAGAATTACATATGTTAATGGTTGAAATTTTTACCCCTCTTGGGAAATTCACATCTCTTTCTCTCTCTTGGGCTCTTATGGATGATAGTTACTTGTATTTTGGAGTAAATTGGTGTGTTATCTCTCTTGGATGATTTTCTTTCTCTTGTCGTGGAATATACTTGGTAAAATAGGGTTTATCTTGCTATCTCTTGGAATTGGTAAGGGAAATTATGCATATTGTTAGTGTTTCTTATTGTTTCATGGTTATTATTGTTTAAACTATTAGAGTATAAAGGAATACACCCTCCACTAATTCTATCACATGTGTCTTTGGATAAGCTACTAAGCAAGGTTGTTAGGAGGAGTAAAATGGTTTACACCCTCCTATATTTACCTTTCTAGTTTTCTTTTCCCTAGGAAGTAAAAATGCCTACACCCCTAGGGAGGTAACATAAATATAACTTGCAAAAAAATACCACATAACCCAATTGACAAGGCACTAGTCTAATTTTCTTTGGAGAAATAAAATCATTTTCATTGGAATACATGAAAAATAGAGATTTTGCAATTGTTAAAGTTGGAATCAATTTTGCATGATTAAGGATTGTTTGTTCCCTAAGGGCACCTAGCTTAGCCAACCAATTCTTCTTTCTATTAAAAATAAATGATACAACCATTAGGGCTACAAAATACTCTATTTTTTCATTCATTGTGTTTTTTTCATTCATTGTGCGCTTATCTACCTTTGAAATTTACTTGTGAACTTAGATTAGTGTTCTATTGCTTATTATCTATTATTTGCACAATTTAGTTGTCAATTTTCTTAGTTGGATTTTTCTTCTGTAGAATTTTTTTTCTACAGCCACTTGGCTATTATAATACATCACTTATAACACCTAAAAAACAACCCTAAATAACATCTAAATTATTTCTCTTTTCACTTCAAGTTTGACTAGATATTGCTAGCTTAATTTCCATCATCTTATACTTGATCTTAGTGGTTTAATTATCAACTATTGGTAATTGTTTCTTGCTTATTTATAGACTTATACACTTATGAAATTTGGGACAAAAATATTTGTTTCTAAATCCCCATTGGTTAAAGGCTTGTTTGATCATCATTTGTCTTGTTTCGGGCAGGGATAACATTGTTTTGTAGGTACATAACCATTGACAAACATTTACCCTTCAACAACGCTTGTTATCCATCCATCCTTAATATCCAATATTTACATTTAGGGGATCCATTCTTCATCATCTCACTTTTTGTCTCAATCCCCCTAGGGTCATTGAGATCCCCCCCTTGTGGTGATTTAGCATCACCAAAGCGAAGGGAGTGTCTATCCAAGGTGACAATGGGTAGGTACTCCAATATTTGTCACACTTCCATGGGTTGGGTTGGGATTTTCCCAATCTATAGTTTGTGCGATAACATATCTCATTATCAAATATCAATTGTAATTATTATCAACCATTTTGTAATTGATCGATTGGCCATGCTTGAGATTGTTAGTGAGATAGCATAGTTTCTATCATTGTCATGTTGATGGAGAGATAAAAGGAATGCATGCAAACCATCTTGGGAGTTGTTTATTGTTGGTAATGTTGCATTCTTCCTAATGTAATGCCATATGAGAGAGAAATTAGATCTAGATAAAAAATTTTGGTATATGATTCACATTTTAATGAGTCTCTGAGAAGGTTATGATGCAGTATATATTGGAATGTTTATCTATGGCTGATTAATGAAAAGGATCACATCCAAATTGGTACTTCATATCATGGACGAATTCTTGTTGTGTATGTTAGAATGTAATTTACATATATGACTGTTGATGTGAATGGGTAGGATCTAATGTATAGTTTTAGGCAATGTATTTTTTATTTTCAATATTCCTTCATGTAATGTGCAATTTTTTAGTCTCTAAGATTCTCATGAGTGTCTTGGGTGAGACCTTATTCAATTTCTGAATATTCAATATGTCGACATTGATTGTTTTTTTTTTAGTAATTCCTTAAACACTTAACATTTTTTTTTATCACCCACACAATCTTTTATTTTGACCTAATTATATTTTAAATTCTTAAGAAGCTTGCATATCATCTTTCTTATACACTAAACTATTTTCATAAAATTTGGTTTCTAGTATAGCATGATGCAATGGATAGTTTAATGTTCTCCTCTTGTACACACAATTTCAATTTCATTCCACCATTTGTTCTTTAAGATTTTTGAGAAATGTATGTAATGAATTCATGGTGAAGTTTGAACTCATCTCTAGAAAGTAAAGGGTGAAGTGGCCAAAGCCCCTAGTCTTGTGTACATGTGTAAGATTTCCGATCAATTTTTTAAATATATTCATGACTCTACAAATTTCCTTTACGTTCTTACCCAACCTTGGTTAATACTTTTTTTCTTTGTCCATGTCTCCGTGCACAATTTTCAAGTAACTAGTAGGATCTTCCTTGAAATGAATTAGTGGGCATAATACACATAGAAACAACTTAGAATATCATTATTATGGGTTTTTTGGACTTGTCACAACCATTTTACTTCATTGTTATTAGTTCTATCCCTAATATTGTTGATGATTGAGACACAGTCGTTGCACATTGAAATTAAGTTGTTCTTTATGAAGACAACATATTGAAATTGATTTCTCATTATTGTTGTCATGCCCCTTATTATTATTATTAAATATAAATAATAATAATATTAGGAATATAATTATCATCCTAAAATTGTCATACTAAATACTTATAGGAATAAATAATAAGAAAGAAGTATATAATAATTATCCTAAGGGGGTCATAATAAGTGTTTATTATGGATATTGGGAAATTTAAGAGAATGGTAAAACAAGTAACTGTAATTAATGGAGAAAACCTAAAGCATAATAAATAATTAAATAATGGACCCTAGGGATTGGGTTCTTATGGACTATATATAAAGAGGGAAAAGTATGATAAAAGTGTGTCTCTATTTTTGACACCTCTCTTTGGATGAATCTATAAAGATGGAAAGGCTAATAATTTTCTAGCATGGTAGTAGTTTGAGGGCTCAGGGGTGACTTGATACCGAGAATTAAAGTAATGAGGTCTATGATTGGGTGAAGAGTAGTCCCCCTTTTGTGTTGTGTTTTTTCTAGGTCAAGTATCAAGGTATGGTGATGGGTTGTAGGAAAGATGGGTTCCTCAATGCAAGTAAGAGGTAAGTTACTTAGCCCTTCCATGAGTTGATTAAATTTCATTAGGATTTCCTTGTTACAATTAATGGTTATTTAATTGGATAATTTATGGATTTAACTTTATTATAATTTTGGGGCATTATATATGGTATCAGAGCGTAGATTTCATGTTAGGGACCTAACCTCCCTAACCCCTCATGTAGGTAGAATAATATAATTCCATGTAATAAAGGACAATATTAATAATACCTAGAAATAAGGAAGAATAATTCAAATGTAAGAAGATCTAATACAAGATTCCTCTTCTAGAAGAATCTTCCTCTAGATTGTTCTTTTGGATAGATAGATTTAGTATAAATAGAAGTAGAGGGTATGAGAAATATTGTCTTGCATATTATTTTAATAGAGCTCTTCTCTATTGGAGGTTTCCCCCTCGAAGAGGCAACTGAACATTTCTATCAGTAATCAAAGTGCTCATTCTAGTGTTATCTTGGTATTGTTCTGGTTATATCTTTGTTTCTCTGGCATTTCTAGCTAAAATATTTATGTTCTGCATAGTATTTTATATCAGGAATACTACAAGTGGTATCAGAGCACCTTCCTCGATAGAAAATAGTGGGTTAAATTTTTTTCATGGTAGAGATGTATTATGGTTTCTTAAAGCTACAAAGATATATCACTACATGCATAAACCCATGGTCGGGGAGTCATAGATGCAGGAAATACAAGAGGTACTTAAGTGCACATCTATTGGCCACCCTTGTAACCCCTGTTTGTACTCCTTTGAGTGGTAGCCATTAGAAATCACCTGTATACAGATTGGCGTAGATTTCCTGAAACCCTCCATCAATACACTAATCAACCACTTGAATGTTATAGTGTCACCGAGAACAACACTTGGGAAGATACTCTCTAGTACCTGGGTAGTCGAGTAGTACGACTAAGGGCACAGTCTATCCTCCTTAGTTGGTGCCATGAGATATTGGGTCGAGTACTATTGTTGGACCCCGCACATATATCAAAGAGATATAACATAGGGAAAACCCTTTTTTGTAGAAAAAATGAATATCCTACCCTTGGGGATGGAAACAAAAATAGAACAAACAATATATGTTGTTGCACAATTGCTCCTTCTGCATTCTGGTTGCAAAATTACTGCACATTTCTTCATGTTAATAATTTGGGAATTTTATCACTATAGTATTATTCAGGCCAGATTATAGTGGTCCCACTGACACACTTATTTGGGACCTATCTCATAGGGTTTTCCTCTTCACTATGCTTCTAGTGATACCTATCATTTTTAACACAATTTTCTTTTTTGTACCTGACTTGTCTCCAACACCCTTATTTGGATCCTATTCCTTTGGATCGGCCTTTTCTCCCTGATCATAGTGGTACCTATAATTTTACACCCTTTTTATCAGTGGTCCCACTCACTCCTCCATACCCCTTTTGTTTCCCCTATACCATTTTCCTGCTCCTTTCTCCAAATGACTACCACAAGAGTCCAAGAACTCAATACCTTGATTGATGACAACAACCAACACAATGAAGACATCAAGTATCTCTGTGCCAACATTAGATCCATCAATTCAACTATTGTGATCCTCAAGGACCAATGATCCCACATAAAATACCTCGAGGAACAATTTTCCCACATCAAATACCTCAAGGAACAATGTTCCTACCTCAAAGACCTCAAAGAAAACTTCCTCGTCCATTCCCAGAACCCTTCCTCTTCTGAGAAACCATTTTATTAGGATGAACATGACTCTTCCCATTACCAAGGCCCTCATACTAACCACTTTTCTTGAAACATTTACCCTCCTAGAACTCAGGTTAACAAATTTGGTGGATCAAATCCTATAGGCTAGGTCACCCAAATTGAACATTATTTCTCTTTGCATGGAATTAATGATGATTTATCCAATCTTAGTTATGGTGTCCTACATCTCGATCCAGAATGATGGCAAGGATGGCAATGGAGAAAAAATGCACGCCAAGGGTATCTTGCTTGGACATAGCTTGTGGCCGAACTTTATGGCCACTTTGATTCTGACACCCACCATTTAGGTTGTTTGACCAAGTTAAAGAAGTCTGGGATATTGGAAGACTTTATTTCCTCATTTGATCACTTGTATTTCATAATGGAGGGCATGTCAGATGCTTTCTTTAGGGAATTATTTATCAGTGGCCTCAAAGATGAAATTTGTACCCATGTTCTCATGGAACGCCCCTAGACTTGGTTGGAATCTACTCAATGAGCCAAGGAATCCCAACATATTGTGTCCTCCTAGACCCGCAAACCCTCCCTTCCTCCTCACCCTAAACCCACCCATTTTTCCCCTTCTGCAGCTCCCCTCAAGATCTAAAAATTAACTAGGGAAGAAATTCTTGAATGTCAAATCAAGGGTCTTTGTTATCATTGTTATGACAAACATTTTCCCGGGCACAAGTGTAAGGAAAAAAAGTTTTTTATGGATATGACTGAGGATATTTCTGAAGAAGATGTTGTTGTTCCACCTGTGGAGGAACTTCCACTTCCATCTGACCTGACACCACCCTCTGACCCACCCGAAGTTGAACCAGTGATTTCACTTAATGCCCTCACTAGGTTCTTTTCTCCTCAGATTCTCAAATTAATTGGTTACATCCAAAAATAGGAAAGTTATCATCCTTGTGGACAGTGGTAGCGCCCATAAATTTATTCGTTGCCACATTGCACAAGAATTCAATTGTTACATCTATGCAGTCAATAATTTTCAAATCATGATTGCTAATGGTGGTTCCATGAAATGTGGGGGAGGATGTGAAAATGTGTGACTCCAAATTGATTAGTATCACATGAAATCCCATATGTTTTCTATATATTATACATGGGTGGTTGTGACATTTTTCTTAGTGCTAAATAGTTACACACTCTCGGCCCCATTCTCGTGGATTTTAAGGAATTAACCATGCAATTCCAACATGAGGGGAAACAATATAAGTTCCAATGCATCACAATAGGCTCCCTTGAGATCATGACTTCCCATCACATGGAAACGATCCTCAAAATAGGTCATTCAGGAATTATAGCCCAACTCAAGTCCATTCATGTTCTTGAGACACCTTTTGTGCATCTCGACCTCCAATCTATCCTCTCCCACCACCAAGTTATTTTTAACACCCCCAAAGAACTTCCCCCTTCCCGTAGATTCCATGATCATTCCATCCCTCTCATCCCATGAAATATTCCTCCCAATGTTCGACCTTATCACCATCCCTTTTCCTAGAAGAATGAAATCGAGAAAATTATTCATGAATTAATCGAAGACGGTATTATCCATCCCAGTACTAGCCCCTATTCTTCCCCCATGGTCATGGTACTCAAGAAATAAGGTATTTGGTGCATGTGTTATGATTTCCTCACCCTCAACAAAATCAAAATCAAAGACAAATTCTCCATTCCTATCATTGATGACCTCTTGGATGAATTGATTGGTGCTCAGTACTTCACCAAATTGGATCTACGTTCTCACTACCACTAGATCTATATGAAATATGAAGAAATTCCCAAGAAGGCATTTCACACTCATGAGGGTCATTATGAATTTTTGGTAATGCCCTTTGGATTGTGTAATGCTCCTTCCAATTTCCAAATTCTTATGAATCATGTCTTCCATCCTTTTCTCCTTCATTTTTTCTTAGTTTTCTTTGATGATATTCTCATCTATAGTAAAACTTCGTCATCTAATCTCTCCCATGTGAATCAAGTTCTCCATCTCCTCTCTAAGCACCAACTTTTCCTCAAACAATCTAAATGTCCCTTTGGTGCCTCAAAAGTGGAATACCTGGGTCATATTGTTGGCAAGAATGGTGTCCAAGTGGATCCTAAGAAAATTGAAGCTATGAAATATTGGCCTCGTCCTAAAACTCTTAAGATCTTGCGTGCTTTTCTGGGTTTGTTGAGATATTATAAGAACTTTGTTCGAAATTATGGAAAGATTGTATCTCCTCTCACTTCCCTCCTTAAAAAGAATGCTTTCACTTGGACTTCAACGGCGGATCCTGCCTTCCAAGCCTTAAAATATGCTATGTTCTCGACCCCTATCTTATCACTTGAAGAATTCACAAAGACATTCATATTGGAATGTGATGCTTCTGAGAGAGGAATTGGAGTTGTCCTCATGCAAGATGGTAGGCCCTTGGCCTTCAATAGAAAACAACTTTCATAGCGACATTTCAACAAATCCATTTATGAAAATGAAATGTTAGTTGTTCTGCATGTTTTGGATCTTCGGTGTACTTATTTATTGGGTCAATGATTCCAAATAAAAATTGATCATCTCAGTCACTAGTATTTCCTAGAACAACGCATTTCATCCCCATCACAACAAAAATGGGTGACTATGATATTTGGCTATGATTATGATATCATTTAAAATAAGGGAAAGGAAAATGTAGTGGTCAATGCTCTTTCTTGGAAATATGAAGAAGATGGGTCCATTTTCTCCCTCTCCTTCATTGTACCAGATTGGCTCCAAGTTGTTCGTCATGAATGGTTGCAAGACCACAAAATTTCTAGCCTGCTCCACCAATTGAAACACAATTCTTCAGTTTCTCAAGGGTACTCTTGGCATAATGAAGAGTTTTGCTACAAAGGATATTTGTATTTATGCAAGCAATCCCAACTTAAATCCAAAATGCTTTCTGAACTTCATGCCTCACCCACAGTAGGGAATTTCAGATTTACCAAAACCTGTGAAAGGGTCAAACGTTCTTTTTTATGGGAGGGTATGAAACAAGACGTCCGCACCTTTGTGGCTGAATGTTTGGTATATCAATGAAACAAGGGAGAAACTATCAAATGTCATTGCACACTCCAACTGCTTCTGATTCCCCCTGCTATTTAGCGCGCTATTTCTATGGACTTCATTGTAGGCTTACCAAAATCGGGCAAGAAGTTAGTCATCATGGTGATTTTCAGTCGTCTCTCTAAATATTCTCAATTTTTCTCTTCAACACCCATTCAAAGCCGCCAAAGAGGCTCAAATATTCATGGATAATGTATTGAAGCTTCATGGCATGCCTAATTATAGTTTCCATGACAGAGACCCCACTTTCACCAACAATTTTTGGCAAGAGTTTCTCAAGCTACACGACACTCAATTGCATCTCATCACTTCCTGTCACCCCTAGACGGATGGTCAAACTGAAGTTGTCAAAAAGTGTTTGGAAACATATTTGAGGTGTTTTTCATATGAGTGGAAAAATCAATGGGCTCAACGGTTACCCTAGCTGAATGGTGGTACAACATATCTTACCATACAACTACTCGCATGACTCCTTTTGAAGGAGTCTATGGCCAAAATCCCCCATATGTTCTCTCTTATATTCCAGGGGTCTCGAAGGTTCAGGAGGTTGACACAAATCTTACAGTCCAGGAGACTATTTTTCATGCCCTCAAAGACAATTTGGTCATGTATCAGAATTGCATGAACCAACAAGAAGATCAAGTTCATTCCAACTACCATTGTGTTCAAGGGGGCCAGGTATTTCTTTGACTACAACCTTATAAGAAAACTTCCCTAAAATTTCACCACTGTCAGAAACTTGCGCCCAAAGTTTATGGTCCTTATACAGTGCTCAAGCGTTGTTGGGGCCCAACAACTCCCCCTATATTTTTACAAAATTTTAAGGGCCCTCCCATTCGAATCCTGATAATTATAATGAGCTACATAATCAACCTTTTCAAATAGTTCCATACCTTGGCTTTCTTTGAGACAAACTTAAGACATTCACTATAGTTTGAGACATTCATTACAAGAGTATATGTCAAAAGTTAGAAACGAGCATAAAAATCTCAATTTAAACAAAACGTTATTTTTTATCAAATGTTTACTTTCATTTAAATTATGATTATGTGTTCATTATTTTTCTCATTAGAAAGTTTGACTATTTTGAATAATGTGTTCAATACTTCATCAAATAATATCTTGGTTGGTTTCTCATTTTTATGAAATCATTTGGTGATATTAATAAATTAAATTATTTTTTCATT
>CBVK0101515696.1:0-16432 GCA_900067695.1 Picea abies
GCCCCACACTCATTCACCCCCCCTCTAAGTGTGGTAGGTGTGTCCAACAGGAACAACCCTTCTTTAGAAATTTTATTGGCCAAATGGTTATGTTCATGGAAGATATGGATTATAACAATTAAATTGAAGGTGGAAAAAACATCCTTAAACATATTGGCAATCCTGATGAGTTGCAGATTATATACCTGCAATGATCCCTTCACCCATTTAACTACTAGAGACAAATCACCAAAGATATGTATGTCTCTAATGCTAAATTTATAAGCTAACTTAAGAAGATACTTCACAACCATAAATTCCACCAGATTGTACCCTTTCCTATATTATCCTTAAAGGAAATAAAATGAGAGTCACTAAAGCATATAAGTTTTCCAATACCACATGTCTGTGCTTTAGCTTGACATGCTTCATACAAAAACCCTTAGCATCTCTAGTTATTAATAAGTAATTCACCGACTCATCATGGAAGTTTCCTTAGCATCTCTAGTTATTAATAAGTAATTCACTGACTCATCTTGGAAGTTTTATGTTCATATCCTCCTTGCAAAAACTATACTTGGAAGTGATCTAAGAAACCACTTGAAATGAGGGAGTACAAGAGTCTTCAAATAAATATTTTTTCTCAGCAAGACACATACCCGACAAGGTAAAGAGCGAGATAGATGTAAAATACGTGAGGTCTAGAATGGAGAACCAAGTCTTTAAATTGACATATATACTATCTTTAGACAACAAATCTTGGATCACTTGCCAGTGACATATATCCTTCCACACTTGAATACTAAATCCACAGTTGAAAAACATGTGAGTGGTCGTTTCTTCCTCTCTCCTACATAAATAGAAAATCTTGGGCCATTGTATATTTCTTTTTGGTGGGATTCTCATGTATAAAAAATTCTGTAATTCCAACCACGTAAATAATTTTTTTTTCTTAGGGACTTTCACCTTCTAAATATGAGACCACCACCAATATACTTGATCCCAATCTCCATATGCTAGTACTTGATAACCTAGATTCACTGAGTAGTATCCTTCGGTCTTGTTCTTAGTCCAAACTAGGTTTTCTTCTTCTTCTCGAAGGTAGATATGACCTTTGTATAATTCCTCCACAAAGGAGGCCCAAGATCAGGACCAGTCCCCCTATAATCCCAAATCATATTGTTACTTCCAACATTTTCTCCAAAGATCTGTGTGTGCCTCATCGAAAAAGTACCGAAGATGTGTGAGATTCCTTGTTCGAAATAATTGCACTAAATCATGCGGGAAGAAAAATGATTTCCATAGCCCATTATAACATCTTCTTCATTCCTAACCTCCGAGGCCCTTTCAACTCTCCATGCCAACATCCTTCCAATGATAGGGAAAGTGGATACAAGAGCTTTCCATTGAAAATATCCCTTCTTTTGAGTCTTTTCCTATTTTTAGATACAACTCAAGAGGGAGTCTGAGACTATATATTTTTGAATAATTATTTTAGCACAAAGGTTATCCTTGATAATCATATTCCAAATAGTTTTTTCAGCAAGTGAGTGACCAAATAAATGGAGGTTATTTAACCCACAATCTGCTTCATTTTGGGTTTAGTGAGTGATAACAAATTGGTATAATGTGTTCCCTCCCTCCCTTATTGATCATTCCATATAAAATTAAAACATAGTTTCTAACATTTTTCTAGGACCCACTTAGGGATGTGGGAAAGTTGTAACTAGTACAATGGTATAGCTTCCAGTACTAACATTAGTAGAGTCAATCATCCTATGTGTGATAACCAAAAATTACACCATAGGTGTATCCTGTTTTCTATTCTTTTAATAAGCCAATAAGCCAATTCAAATCTTTCTTTCCATAGGAGTTCGACTTAAGTCAAAATCCTAGATACTTGAATCTGTTATCAAAATCAATGTTAAGGTCTAAATAGTGGCACATTACCCCTTAATTGGGGCACATTACATTATCATTTCTATTTTATTTATGTTATCTTGGGTCCATTAGTTGTAATTGTACCTCCTAGTCTCCTTTATATACCAAGGAGACCTTTTCATTTGGAATCATCTTGTATTTGTAAATTTATGTGGTGTATAAGGAGGTTTCCCCCTCGAACAAGCTTATTATCTGAAATTATCTCTTTGTCAAGGAGTTGAGTACTTATTCTAAGGTTTTTTTATGCTATTTTGATATTTGGTTCTTAACATTTGGTATCAGAGTTCAAGGTCTTGGGATTTCGCTATTGCATCTAAGACACCTTGGATTTTTCTCTATAACTTGTTTTCTATGATGTTTTTGAAGGAACCCCTTGGAGGATTTTTAGTAGATGGATCAAGGTACTTGGGGTTACAATTTCAACTCCTTAGGCATTATATTTGCAGAGATATAGAATGTGTAATATAGGGTCATCCTACTTTTGTAGATACAACCTGTGTAATATAGGGTAGCTGACTAGTCATATTAACTAGTCTCAAACATGTGTTCCATGTAAAACATCGATATATTCTTCTGTGAGTATCCAAATTAAGTGAGAAAAGTTGCATTGGATAGTGGACAGTCTATAGTATATCCGGTGCAAGTTTCATAATCAAATATCATATATTGTGCTCTTATCACACTTTACAAGTATGCTCTCCTGGAAGGGAAAAAAATCAGCAAGGTGTGGGGAAGTTACCATAACTTCCACTTGGCACATATAATTTTGATCATACCTATGACATTTTAGAGAAGACGTATCATAAAACTACAAAATGTATGTTTTATACCCATAAGGGCTGAAATTTTGGAGATACATTAGAAGAAAGATCATCTAGTAGAACCACATGTAAATCAAGGTTTAAAAGTGATACTTACAACATGCCACCAAAAAAGGGAACTCATACACCAAATAAGCCTTCAGATAGTCCTACTTGGACTCTTTATGAAGGTGAAGAAATGCACAGGGACATAAATGATTTACAAAAGAAGATAGAAACAAAAGATGAACTACAAGGGATTATGGATTCAACTGAAGCTAAGTTAGAGGCAATAATGGATACTAATATGGATGGTTTAAAAAGGGATATCATGGAAGGATTGAAAAATTTCCTAATAGAGAGGTCACCTGAAAGTGAAAATGTATCCCATGAAATTCATGATGAGGACATAAGGAAGATGAATCAAGACTGGAGAAAATCCAGCTTTGGGTTGAAGACCAACCACTTTCCTAAGATTGATATGAGGAAGGCTGATGGAAAGGATCCAATCACATGGATACTTTAGATGGAGAAGTTTTTTGATCTACATGATGTGCCACACACACAAAAGGTACAAATTTCTTATTTATATTTAGAACCCAATCAATTTGTGTGGTATCGATGTTTTTTTTCTCGCAAATCACTTGTCACTTCGAAAATTTTCACAGAATAAATGATAGCACACTATGAGGATACACGGAGCAATAATTTCTTTAGCCAATTGATAAATCTCAAGCAAACGCGTTCAGTTGCAGAGCACAGTGAGAACTTCCAAAGATTTAATATAAAGGTAACATATATTCTAGATGAGCACCTGATTGATGTATTCATAGGAACTTTAAAGGATAACATTCAACATGAGGTTCGCCTTTGGGAACCAAAATCATTGGAGAATGCATTCAAGGTGGAGAGAAATGGTGAAAGTAAAAATATGGCTATGGCTACTAGAAGGACCACTCCTAACATCTATCGAGAGAATAACGTTCCTTCTTCTAAAACACCTCAACCTACAAGGTTGATACCTAAAAAATTGGAGGAAATAAAAGCAAAAGGTTTATTCTTTAATTATGACAACAAGCACAGTAAGGGACATAAGTGTGGTGAAAATAAATTATTCTACATAGATTGTGAAGAGGAAGAAGAAGAAGAACAAGAACCATCTCAATATGAAAATGTAGAAGAGATTTCTTCTAAAGAGTTGACTCCCACGATATCATGTATTGCATTGGCTATAATTAACACTCCTCAAACCCTCAATATCAAAGGATATATCAAAAAGAAAAAGGTAATAGTCCTAATTGATTCTAGTAGTACTCATAATTTCATTCACTATAAATTATCCATAGCTCTCAATTTCTTTATATATCTAGCGCCAGAGTTTCAAGTAATGATTTCAAACAGAGGAACTATCAATTTCTTAGGAAAATTCTATAAGATCAATCTTACTATGGGGGGATATGTAATGAATAGTCCAATGATTTCTATACCCATGGGTGGTGTTGATGTCGTACTAGGAGTCCAATGGCTACAATCATTGGGAACAATGGCTTTTAATTTTCAAGAACTTTTCATGAAATTTTCATTGGAAGGAAAGGAAATTGAGTTAAGTGGTATCACAGGGAAACCTAGAAAGATGATAAGCTCTAATGGTATGAAACAATTATTGAAAAAGGGGCATCAGGGTGTAATTGCACAACTATTCTCACTAGATGTTCAAACATCTAATCCATCTATTCCCCTATATCTCTAAGGGATCATTGATAATCATTCCAAAGTATTTGAAGAAATTCCCAGAGGTCTTCCACGCACTCAAAATCATGATCATGATATTCACCTAATTCCTCAGAGTGTTCCTCCTAACATTAGGCCTTACATATACCATTATGCACAAAAGAGTGAAATTGAGCATATGGTTGAAGAAATGTTAGAGGTTGGCATTATTAGACCTATCCAAATTTATTACTCTGCACCAATGGTAATGGTACTCAAGAAAGAGGGCTCATGAAGTATCTGTCAATATTATATAGAGATAAAAAAGATCACTATTAAAGATAAGTTTCCCATTCTCATCATTGATGAATTGTTATATGAACTACATGGAGCAATCTACTTCACAAACTTGGATCTTTGTTCAGGGTATCATCAGATTAGAATGAAGGAAGAAGATATCCCAAAATAAACATTATGAATTCATGAAGGCCATTATGAATTTTTGGTCATGCCTTTTGGCCTTATGAATACACCTTCCACATTCCAAGGGTTGATGAATTCCATTTTCAAGCCATTCCTTCAAAACTTTGTGTTAGTATTTTTTGATGATATACTAATCTATAGCAAGTCTTGGGAGTATTTTTTGATGATATACTAATCTATAGCAAGTCTTGGGAGGATCATGTTTGACATGTTGACAAGGTGCTACACCTACTAAAGTATCAACAACTATATGCCAAACCATACAAATACTTATTTGAGGTGAAGGAGTTAGAGTATTTGGGTCATATTGTATCTCATGAAGGTGTCAAGGTATACCCTAACAATATTGAGGCCATGATGTACTGGATGATTCCCAAAACATTGAAGAATCTTAAATAATTTTTGGGTTTGACAGGTTACTACCGCAAGTTTGTTCGGAATTATGGAAGAATAACAACACCTTTAAAGACATTAACTAAGAAGGATGAATTTTCATGGACTCCAGAGGAAACTAAAGCTTTTGAAAAACTTAAAGAGGAGATGTGCATAGCTCATGTCTTGACCACACTAGACTTCACAAAAACCTTTATTGTGGAATGTGATGCCTCATGAAATGGCATTGGTGTTGTTCTAATGCAAGAAGGAAGGCCCCCTTCATTTGAAAGTCGGACACTCAAGGGAAAGGACTTACACAAACCCATTTATAAGAAGGAAATGATGGCAATACTACATGCATTGAAGCAATGGTTCCCTTACCTAATAGGTAGACAATTCAAGGTCAAAACATATCATGATAGTCTTAAATACTTCTTGGAACAAAGACTATCTTCAAAAGAACAAAAAAAATGGGTGATCAAGATGTTGGGTTATTATTTTGAAATCATCTACAAAAAAGGGAAACAAAATGTTGTGGCAGGTGCAGTCTCAAGAAGGGATGAATATGTTGAGGCTTTTCTCTGTGCTATCTCAATCATCGAACCTGATTGGATAATAGAAGCGAGGGATGAATGGAAGAATGACAAAAATGTGTGGACTCTCATTCAAAGGTTGTAGCAGGGTTCCAGTGCATCAGATACATTTACATGGAAAAACAATTCACTATGGTACAAAGATCACTTATATTTATGTAATAAATCCCAACTCAAACAAAAGGTACTCTTGGAATTGCACACCTCTCCGGTAGGAGGGCACTCAGGATTTTTGAAAACCTACCATAGGGTCAAGAAGGAATTTTTTTGGGATGGAATTAAAACTGATGTTCAAAGGTTTGTGACAGAATGTTTGTTTTGCCAACAAAATAAGGTGGAAACAATTAAGATCCCGGGTCTTTTACAACCATTAGCCATCCCAAGAGAGCATTGGGAGGAGGTTTCCATGGATTTCATCATAGGGTTACCAAATTATGAAGGAAAGAGTGTCATCATGGTGATTGTTGATAGACTGACCAAGTACACACACTTTTGTGCACTCTCTCATCCTTTCAAAGCTAGTACAGTTGCCACTGCATTCATGGAGATAGTTCAAAAGCTGCATGTAAGACCAAATATTATTGTAAGTGACAGAGATCCGATTTTCAATGGACATTTTTGGACATAATTATTTTCTTTTTTGGGTACTCAATTCACTCATAGCTCATCTTATCATCCTCAATCTGATGGACAAACCGAGATAGTGAATAAATGTCTGGAAGGATACCTTCGTTGATTTGTCTCTGATAAACAAACCCAATGGTTCAAGTGGTTACCATTGGCAGAATGGTGGTATGACACTTCCTTTCACACTACAACAAAAATGACACCATTTATGGCACTCTATGGATATCATCCACCTTGCATCACTTCTTATCTAAAATAAAAATCTAAGGTTCAAGTAGTGGAAGATCACATAGAGCATCAACAACAAGTTCTCCAACTCCTAAAGGACAACCTGACCATGGCACATAATCGCATGAAACAACAAGTATATCAGGATCGTAGTGAAATAAGTTTTTAAGTAGGGGAATTGGTATTTTTAAGACTACAACCATACAAATAGATGTCCCTCAAGCAAGCTAAGAAGGATAATAAATTATCACCAAATTACTATGGCCCTTATAAGGTGTTGCAAAAGATTTTTACTATGGCATACAAATTGGAGTTGCCTGCATCTTCATGAGTACACATAGTTTTCCACGTTTCATGCTTAAAGAAGGTTATATGTGACAAGATCCTAGTTCAAACTATATTTCCAAAACTTTATGAGGAAGGAAAAATCATATTGGAGCCTGAAGCAATCACTAACAAAAGAATTGGCCAGCTAAGGAATAGATCCATTTTAGAGTATCTCATTAAGTGAAGGAAACTACCTGCTGATGATTCCACTTGGGAAATGAGTCTTTTATACAGAAGCATCCAGAATTACTCAAGTGTTGTGGACAACACTTGTTTGAAGGGGAGGGGCATGTTAAGCCCTAAATAGTGGCACATTGCCCCTTAGTTGGGGCATCTTACATTAGTATTTTTATTTTATTTATGTTGGCTTGGGTCCATTAGTTGTAATTGTACCTCCTAGTCTCCTATATATACGAAGGAGACCTTTTTCATTTTGAATCATCTTGTATTTGTAAATTTATGTGGTGTATAAGGAGGTTGCCCCCTTGAAGAGGCTTATTATCTAGAATTCTCTCTTTGTCAAGGCGTTGAGTACTTATTCTAAGGTTTTTTATGCTATTTTGATATTTGGTTCTTAACAATCAATTTTATGATACGTGAATACATTTAGTAAGTTAAGTTCCACTCTTTTATCCATGCCATGTAGATGAGGATTTTTCTAAGCTAACTTCCATTCTGATGGCCTTACTAAAGACTACTAGAATATCATGAAGGGATCTACCTTCAGACAACAATCCATATAAGAAAATAAGAACATCCTCAACCAACATAAGGTGTATAAGAGAAAAATCTAATTCCACCTTAACTCCTTGCAAACAACAAACAAGTTTTGCTTCTAGAATGGATTGACTCGGTCCTTCAACAACAACTAAAAAGAGATAAGGGGAAAAACTTTTCGCAAACCCTTGGTAGGAGTAAAAAAAATCAATTTTGACCTATTAACTATGATGGCATACGACACTAAATCTACGCACCCCATAATCCAATTCACCACATTGATGGAACATCCAATCTAAATCAGGAGAAGTCGAAGGTATAGACAGTAGGTGAGATCATAAGCCTACGATAGATCCAACTTGACTACAATGGAAATTAGTTTCCAAGATTTAATGCTATGGAGTTCTTATTGTGCAGCCCCGACTATGTCATGGGTATGTCAACCCTACAAAAACCCAAACTAGTCCAGCAATATAAATTTTGACAAAAACTTTTGAAGTTTTACCACCAACACCTTTGCGATGATTTTGTAGACATAGTTACAAAAGGAAATCGACTCGAAATCCTTGAAACTGTATGACTTATCGATCTTGGGAATTAGGGCTATACAGGTTTAGTTGGAAGAT
This sequence comes from Picea abies, assembly GCA_900067695.1. Taxonomy (NCBI): domain Eukaryota; kingdom Viridiplantae; phylum Streptophyta; class Pinopsida; order Pinales; family Pinaceae; genus Picea; species Picea abies. The sequence goes on from CBVK0101515696.1 coordinate 8,407, forward strand.
GGTAAAACCCTTCCCATCGTTCTAACCTCTTCTACCACCTGCAACAAATCATTGTTGAGAATATCAAAGAAGCCTAGAAAAAATGCGACTGTCTTTAGTGCTTCACTACTTGAACCATATGTGCATGTCATGATCATACATTGAGTAATTTAGAACAACCCCTAAAAATGTCTCAAGCTAGTATGTGATGAGTCTCCAGTGCTACATAAAAATTGTTCCCATTTCATGTCTATTGGCTTCCACCTAGATATCAAAGGCTTATTGAAAGTCAAGTGAGAATAGGACATGAGTAGTCTCTTTGAATACTTCATAGTAGGTTGATTCTGAATGTGAATGAAGTTGGTTGTATTTTATTGCATTAAGAGAGTGTGCAACATTAGAAAAGAGCAAGATAAACCTCTTGAGAGAATTTACCATTCCCATGAAACTTTACAAGTTATAATTTTTTCGAAGGATGGCCAATTGACTATGGTTAAAATATTTATTTAATTAATTCTAAATCCATCTTGGTTCATGTAGACTCCAATATAAATGAGTTCCCTCTATAGGAATATACACTTCTTCATGTTTACCAAAAATTTCACTCTTTATAATGTTATAAATACATTGTCTAAATGGTACAAGTAATCCTCTCAAATATTACTAAAACCAAATATGATTTCTATATACATAATAACAAATGAATCAAAGTATAACCTTAACATTTCATTAATCATTCTCATGAACATCACAAGCACATTAATAAAGCCAAACAACATCCCTATCCATTTAAACAATCACATCACAAGCACATTAATAAGGCCAAGCAACAGCCATATCCATTTAAACAATCATTTGGATAGTTTAAAGGTTATCTTGAAGATTCAACTATCCATTAACAATCACATATTAAGGTTGTGTCTTATGAAGGAAATCCTCTCACATAATCAACTCGGTTCTCGACTAAGAAATTATTCAAGAAATATATATTTAATTCCTATGCAAGAGATTAGATGAGTAGGTTGACTCTAAAAATCGAATTCAACCTTACAAACCTATGCACATTATGGACATAATCCATAATCTCGTCGCGGACAATATCTTTCATAATCTAAAAAATTGCAAACCGTGTGGCAGATCTTGAGGGGGATCAATCAAAACTAAGGGCTTCTAGAAATATAAGTCCACTAATGCGTATCAACTAAGCCTATTTTGTATTATAGAAACAAAAAGAAAGACATATAGGCTTAAATCAAGTAGAAGATTTCGCTGTATACAATCAATGCCATTTGGAAAGCCCTTCTAGAACCTAAGAAGGCCAATTTTGCTTGGTCCTTAAATCATAAATGTGTTTCTATCCCCAACTATTAAGTATTTAGTGGTGAAAAAATCTAGATCTTCCTTCCATTTTGGGGGGAAAATAATACAAGTTATCATTAAATAATTATTTTATTTTGGTTATGTGACTTTGTGAAATATACTTGGCATTGGGAATTCAATCTTTTTAGTTAGTTTTTCCTTCTCCCATTTTCTAAAATGGTTTGTTGAGATACACTAAACTTTATTATGAGATATATTAAAATTAGTTGTTGAGTTCCTTATCAGAGTGGATGTTTTGTATCATTTTTGGAAAATAAAATATGAATTATTATTTATAAATGTATAATAATAGACACATTTTACTTCCATCATATGTTCTCATTTGCAATAATGGATTCAAGTGTAGTTATGGAAGGTGGAGATGGAGGTGGGGTATATGTGTCAATTGTTGGATTTTTGTGTTACGACACCATGCATGATGAACACTCCTTGTATCATTTAACTCATTATTAAGAATTTATTTCCAATCTACCTCGACATTAAGTTGGTCAAGTGGTTTAGAAGCACCAGGGGCATCATAGAGTTGGTCACCACCTTAACTTCCTATAGTCCCATGCTTTTATAATTTTTAGCCTATTCCCTTGGACATTTCTAAGTCATTGCAAATTAAGGAGCTTGAGTAGAGAAACAATGTATGAGAGCTAATTCTTATTGATTCAAAACCTACAACAAATAAATGCGGGCTAACCCCAAGAAAAAATACCCTCCTACGAACAAGTGCACTATCCTACTAGTTGCTTGATATGACACTCACCTTTGGCTAGATGTCTTTTTTGGTTTTGTTTTATGATATTTCATACACTGCCTTGTGTGATATTACTATCGTATTTACATCCTACATCACTTCATTTTTCATTTGATGATAAGATTGGTTATTAAGTCTATCCTTATGGCTATTTGTATGACAAATTTTTCTTATAAAACACAAGCAATCAATTATGTATATAATATAATATAAAGTGAAACATTTTATTTATTTATTTCGCAATTTGATTGTTCTCTTTGGAGTGCAACTCCTCAAGTTAATGAAATACGATCATCCCTAGTTTTGATATTAATATCATTGGTAGTTTAATTGTCATGCATTGTAGGTTGTCTTTAACTTATGGTCATTACAGTTTGGTATGTCCACTAACTTATCATGATTAGTAGTGGTAGATCCAGTAAAATATCACTGTCACTATATCTATATGGGTTTGTTATGTAGACCTACCAACTTATCACTAGACCAAACACAAGCATTCAAAATGGAACCATTGACTTGTCTCTAGAGTATAGCTTGAGCATTGAAAGTGGTAGATGCATTGATTTATTAGTAAATAGTAGTGTAATCACTAAGAATGAACTTGATATAATTATGGTAGACCCATTGAATTATTACTATACCACATTCTAAGTTTTGAACGAGAAACTTAGGCTAGATGTGGTAAAATCACTAACTTATCACTAGATTATAATGGAAGCATAAGAATAAACATGGTTTAATTGTAATTGACCCATTGACTTGCCATCATAACATGAGAGTGAAACTTAGGCTAAGTGTAATAGACCACAACGAAAACACTAAAAAAAACTTAGGCTAATTATAACTAGCACAGCCACTCAAAATTGTGGTTGATGAACGCTGAAAGGCGCAAACATAAAATGAAACGCACAGCCAGAAAATGAAATGCACAACCAGAAAATGAGTGTCTACAACCAGCATGCTAACTCCAAAGTTTAATCATTTAAACGTGGAAATCATATAGTGCTACGGTAATTTCTTAATATGATTAGGTAAATGTTAAAAGGTAAACAGGTTAATGGATGCATTAAAAAATACAAGGAAGTTATGAAGAGGAAATCACATTCATTGATTTGGGAGGACGACTAAGAATATGCCAACATCTTCAATTGTTAGTCATCATATTAGAATTTTAGATTAAAAGGTGATTAATTTTGCTCATTATCAATAAGTGTACACCTTTTGGCGTAATAAACCCACTAACTTTTCATTAAACCATACTACAATTAAAAAAATAAATAATAAATTTAATTAGATAGTTATAAAACCCATAGACATGTGACATGCCACTCAACTAAACAAAGTTGTACCCAAACTCATTAGTTCAAAACCATCCCAAATGCATGAAGCATAATAATCTTAGATTCATATAATTCATAATATAATATAATGACATGTAAAGTTGTGCCCTCATCGTGTGCAGTGTTTTTTATTTCTCTTACTCCCATGCGAATCTCCTCCTCGATAGTTAGGCTCCTCTTTTCCCACTTAAACTAAATAAATCAATTAAATTAGATATGAGATTCTTTTGTTTTGTTTTTAACCCATTGATTAAGATATGCCTATGTTTATATTAATTAATACATGCATATATCTATATTTAATTCATAGTATTTCTCATAAAAGTGATGAATGGTGTCATCATAGGGTTGAGTGACATATTCAAACAACCAAATCATAAATCTAAAAGACAACTGATTAAAACTTGTATTATTCTCCCAAAAGTCCCTTTTTCAAGTATCATTGTTATTCCAAAGCAACAACGATTCAACATTAATCATAATTTAGATATCATGGAAGAAACATGTTTTTTTCCCATGTTAACACTAACGAACTTCAAGACTATGCAATTGAATCACAATGCCGAAATTGAATAAGTGGAATGTTAACATATCTATGATACAACATTAATTTCCATTGTGCTTCATTTCGAAGTTGCCCATTGTAATGTGGACCTTATGTTGATAATTTTGTGTCATTTTACATCTTTTATACTATGACTCGCATCAATGTTTATAAAACAAATTGGGCAAACTTCCTATTAACACAACTCCTCCTTATAGACTTAGTCAATCTCTAACTCCATCCAATATCAAACTTCACAACTTAAGAATTAGTGGTTGTCAACAACTATTGTCCTAGTTGAGAAACTTTTCTTTGATTTTCTCTAAGGTGTACCACTTGTTAACATAAAGTGATTTCCCTTTAGCTTGAACTGATAAATATTTAGGATTCCCTTTACATTTTTCACTCTATGAATTCATAGAGCTACACATTCTTTTGTCTATGTACTAAGACTTCAAGAATCAACATAGTGGATTCTTTCTTCCTCCTCATCATCCAAAATTGATGGCTCATAAAATTCAAGTAATTTGGATCGAAAACTAGATGAATGCCCATGCAAGCTAGTATATATAGCTTGGACACATTCTCTCTAATCTACTTGATGATAATGCAAGGGCCATAATTGAGTGGCTTGATATTTATGGATTTTTCCTTAAAGAACTCTTTCTAAAGATAAATTCATACTCTATCTCTTACATAGTATGGATGATATTAGTTTTGTTGATCATGCCTAGACTTATGCTTATAATGAGTTTATGAGTCTTTAGCAAAGCTTCTCGAACTTGATCATAAATCTTTAGATGTAGTCAATAAATATTATGGCTTTCTCATGTGCAATTGCTTCCTTCATCAACACCACCTCGGGAATGGGTCCAATAATGTATAATGAATCCTTTGACATGAATCTAAGGAATTATTTAGAAGGTAAAGTGCTTATCACACCATGCATTGCGTGATTATAATTGTGTTGCACATATGGGATGTTGGCATCTCGTGTCTTGGCTCGATGTTTGAAAATTGAAAATTCATAATAGTTAAACTATAGTGCTATCTGCCACCTTCGTTTGATCATTTCTTTGTGGGCTTGACCATCAAGAGGGAAAGGGTTTGAATGCAAAGACCGACAAAGGAGGCCAAGGTACAAGGTATGAGTTACTTGGTCTTTATGGCCAAGGTATATTAAGTGATTCACATGATTTCACATGGCAGGGGGGGAGGGAACTGACCCACTCAACTAACCATAGGGAGGTTAAGGAATGTTAAGAGTTGAAACCCATTATGGGTGAGGTATGATTAGTTACTCACTTGAAAAAGGAGTGTGAGGTATGAGGAACGAGTTTCTCGATCATTATGCCTGAGGTACGTTAAGTGAATCAATAATTATGGGTGAGGTGCAATTAGTGACTCACTTGACAAAGGAGGGTGAGGCGTGAGAAATGAGTTGCTTGATCATTATGGTCAAGGTTGTTACACATTATTTTCATCATCACTATGATCGTTAATGATGTAAACCTATATGTTGCCTTCATAGGGGTCAATGGCCTAGATTCCTGAAGAAAGAAGGGAGAAGAACTTTCCCTAAGAGAAGAAGTTATATTTTCCTTTGTAAAAACCCTATTAAGGAGGATTTCCGTAAGCTGCTATATAGACAGGGTGAGGAAATTCCTAGTTTCCGCGAGTTGGACTATATCGAGGGTGAGGAAATTCCTAGTTTCCGTAGGCTACACTATAGCCAGGGTAAGGAAATTCCTGGTTTCTGCAGGCCGCACTATAGCCAGGGTGAGGAAATTCCTGGTTTCCGCAGGCTGCACTATAGCTAGGGTGTGGAAATTCCTGTACGTGGGAAAAACGAGCATCTTCTTGATGCTTATAGAAGGAGAAGCTTCTATGGTGAGGTGGCCTCCAAACGGTTTGGATCTTACTCTCTTTCATGATTTAGTGGGATCATCCTAACCTCCTCACCTTATCCTCTTTAGCTTATAAAAGGAGAGGAGCTCTCATGGAGAAAGTTAGCTTTTGAGATTGGCTTGTTATTGAGTTTTGTAACTTGGAGTTTTTGGAACTTGTATATTGGCTTTGAGATTTTCTTTGTCAAGATAGATTGTGAGTAGCTATCATATCTATGGTCTCAAAATCCTTGGAGCAAGAAGTGTGTGGGAAGCAAGGAACTGTTGGAAGGAACCTGACGACATCAAGGCATCTGGTTGTATCTTTCTTCCACTTTTACTTAATATAATATGGTGACATGTTTCTTTCCCATGAAATCATTAGCATTTTATTACATGACTCCTTGATCACATGTTTAGGTTTTCATTGAATTTACTATTGTTGATTTCACTTTGGTTGGTTTTTGTCATTGCAGATTTGATCTCACAAGAGCACTGGAGTGAAGCAGGGACAAAAAAGATATAAGGAAGCAATATCTAAAGGTATGTCATCCATTCCTTCTTTGGTAGTAAATTCAATGATTGTAACTTAGGGAAAGCATCATGTCCTCTCTTGTTTTGTTCTAGATCCAGGTGGATCTAGGGAGATTAGTTTATGTCTACATTCGCCGATTTATCCAATAACAAAATTGGCAACTCTATGTCCAGCTCGTTAAAAAATGAAACATAGGTCTAGGGATTGAACCTGGATTCATGAGAATAGTTGTTATCCTATGTCAAGATCGTTAAAAAATGAAACAACTTCCCCCTCTCCGTTTGAGTCAAGTCTAGTATTTGAAGCTTCATTTCATCTGCCTGTGATGTTGGATGAGACGAAGCTTGGGGCACATATGCTTTCAACATTTGGATTTCATGCTGAAGTTAAACCATTGGCTTTTTCAGCTGGGGGCTAAGTGCCAACCATCCCTAGATTATGCGTTGGGAAGTCACAAGCATAGTTTTTCTCATTCAAGCTTGTGTAAAAATGAAAGCACCTACCTCAAGCATAATTTCCTCTGGTTCAAGCTTGTGTAAAAAAATGAAACCAGGTCCAAGCATAGTTTTGGTTATTTTTGAAGCTTGTGTAAAAATAAAATCTATCCCAAGCATAGTTTTTTTTTTTTTAAAGCTTGCGTAAAAATGAAAACAATCACGAGCTTAGTCTTTGTTCTTTCTCATGCTCGTAAATACATGAGAATAAGTTATAGAGCTTAGTCTTTTTTCTTTCTCATGCTCGTAAATCAAAGGGAATGTAATTGGGTAAACTTTTATAACTTTTTTGGGCTCGTAAAGGTTATACGAAAAAGGAACCCCCTGGAGTTCCCTTTAATCTCTTTTCAGACTCTCTAAACATGAAAAGATTGCCGAGCAATCTTATTCTTTTCACACTCGTTAAAGTATTATAAAACATGTCTGTTGAGTGATAGTTTATCTCTTTTTCGGTCTCATCATACTACTTTATGAAAAAGGAACTGAAAGAGTTCTCTTTAAGGGTTTTGCAGACTCTCTAAACATGAAAACCCCCGAGTTTTCTATCTTTGGACTCGTTAAAGAAGCATCGAAAGACCCATATAGGACCAAACCAATCCTTCCTAGGGTTTGTTAAACATACTCCGAGGGACTCATCTGAAGGATGAGATTACATTACAAGCATATGTTATCCTCCTCAATCTTGCGTAAAAATAAAGAGGTACTCACCAATAATGGTGGGGGGGGAATTGGGAAAGAAATGTGTCTAAACTTGTATTCCATGGAAGAGTCTCTTTTGAACATGACACCCTTTCACTCGCCTTGTGTCTAGGTTGGAATATCTACTTGTCTCTTGATCATACTCCTTTATCATATTACAAATTGGTCTGTGATCCCTATTGTTGAGTCAGTTTTTCCAAGACAGTTGTCATGTTGTCAATATGTTCAAAAATAAGTTCAACCCGGAAAGCCTTCTATTGTGTCGACCATTTCTACAGTCCTTAAGCCTTCTATTGTGTCGGCCATCCCTAAATTAGTCCTGAATCACTTGTTACTCTGATCTACATTAAATCTTGTTACCCGTTTCATGTCATTGATGGGGGATACATTAAGGCCCTCCTGTGACGAGTCTTTTCCTGTCGAC
>CBVK0101515697.1:0-19007 GCA_900067695.1 Picea abies
GAACTTGCATGCCTCAATGGTAAGTTTCCTTGATTTCGACAATGGGTTTTCATTATTGACCCCTCTTCGGGAGATTCTTCCGAGTGTTCGACCTCAGCTCATTGATTCACATTCGGTGGATTGTACTAGAGTACCTTGGGAATCATTGACATAAATGGTGTTTTCTCTTGCACTTGTTAACGATATTCTCTAATGACCAGTAATCAAGTGGTTTCTACCATGTTCGACTTCAACACATGTATTCGCATGGTTAGATCTGTACTATAGAGTGGTGGAGATGAAGACCCTGTATATTTTCTCACAAATTTAGGTTGCGTTGGGGTATATTCAGTTTGTACTGTTGCATAGATCCACATTGTATGTCTCGCGGCTATGTTCAAATTTGATTCTTTAACACATAGATCCACAATGTATTTTTGGTGGCTATGTTCAGATTTGAGTCATAATGGCATGGATCCAAAGTGTATTTTTGGTGGCTATGTTCAGATTCGAGTCATAATGGCATGGATCCAAAGTGTATGTTTGGTGGCCATGACCTGTATTACTTGACATGGATCTTTGCATGTCGACATTTATGCTTTGAGTCATTTGTATTCTGAGTATGGGAATGCCTACTTCAATGATGATATATTATTGTACTGTATTTCCTTGTTTGTTGGCAGGTTTCCGACTGATGTGTTCCTTGTTCCCTACACACACTCGACAAAGTATATCAGCTATCACTCTTTTCTAAATTCATACTTTGGGGGGCTCTCTATTACACATTATTTTTGTCATCCCTATGATTGTTAATGATGTAAACCTATATGTTGCCTTTAGAGGGGTCAGTGGCCTAGATTCCTGAAGAAAGAAGGGAGAAGAACGTTCCCTGAGAGAAGAAGTTGTATTTTCGTTTGTAAAAACCCTATTAAGGAGGATTTCCTCAGACTGCTATATACACAGGGTGAGGAAATTCCTGGTTTTCGTAGGCTGCACTATAGCCAAGGTGAGGAAATTCCTGTTTTCCATAGGCTGCACTATAGCCAGGGTGAGGAAATTCCTGGTTTCCGCAGGCTGCACTATAGACAGGGTGTGAAAATTCCTATACGTGGGAAAAACGAATGTCTTCTCGATGCTTGTAGAAGGATAATCTTCTATGGTGAGGTGGCCTCCGAACGGTTTGGATCTTACTCACTTTCATGATTTAGTGGCATCATCCTAACCTCGTCACCTTATCCTCTCCATTTTATAAAAGGAGAGGAGCTCTCATGGAGAAAGTTAGCTTTTGAGATTGGCTTGTTATTGAGTTTTGTAGCTTGGGGTTTTTGGAGCTTGTATATTGGCTTTGAGATTTTCTTTGTCAATATAGATTATGAGTATCTATCATATCTATGGTCTCAGAATCCTTGGATCAAGAAGTGTGTGGGAAGCAAGGAACTGTTGGAAGGAACCTGACGACATCAAGGCATCTAGTTGTAGCTTTCTTCCACTTTTACATAATATAATACGGTGACATGTTTCTTTCCCATGAAATCATTAGCATTTTATTACATGACTCCTTGATCACATGTTTAGGTTTCAATTGAATCTACTATTGTTTCTTTCACTTTGGTTGGTTTGTGTCATTGCAGATTTGATCTCACAAGAGCACCAGAGTGAAGCAAGGACAACAAAGGTATAAGGAAGTGATATCCAAAGGTATTTCATCCATTCCTTCTTTGGTAGTAAATTCAATGATTGTAACTTGGGGAAAGTGTCATGTCCTGTCTTGTTTTGTTCTAGATCCAAGTGGATCTAGGGAGATTAGTTTATGTCTGCATTCACCGATTGATCCAATAACATAGGTACATTAAGTGACTCACCCATTATGGGAGAGGTACGATTAGTGACTCAACCGACTGATTCTTCTCTTCAACTTGGTATCCTTAAATCCCTATAGCACTTGCCAAAAGTATTTAACATATATACTATCACAACTTTATATTATCGATGATAGTAGACCAAAGTACACACATACTTATTCAAAGATTAATTTCAGAACCTATTGCACTAAAACCATCTTCCTCTAAGATATCATCATGAGAATTTTGTTGAAGTGATCTATGACTACTATCATGCATTCATTTTCCCTATTATTTGTTGGTAAATATTCAAGGAAATTTATTAATATTGATTGTCGTTGTTTTCTCTTGACTAGAAGTGGAATATACTTGCATAAATTTTGATTTATGGCTTTGAGAATCTATAGACGGGATATATTCTCATGAACTTCACCACCATATACACCACTCTCCACTAGAAGAAATGCTTCTACAAACATGTAATCATATTCTCCATTAGAAAGTGTCTTGAAATTTTTGAATGGTATTCCTTACATAACACGTGTACTTTGCGACCTCCTTGAGGAACCTAAATAGTGCTCAATTGGTGCGAAAGTCTATCCTTTAGTAGGAAGTCACAAAACTTCTCATTTTGTGAGGTTGTCACATAGTTTTATGGGATTGCATAAATCTACACAAAGTATGTACACTATGCATAAGCTTCAACTTTGAAAGCATTGACACTAATTTGTTGAAACTGCATAAATGATATCAATCCAATTGCTAATGTTCAAAATAATAAATCTACAACTTTATTTGTGCTTCATTTCTTTCTACTTAGTGACAAGGTTAAAATGCAACAAATAGATTATCCACTTAATGAGGTGTGCATTTTTAATCTTGATCTATGTATAGAGGAATTTGAGAGGTAACTTATGGTCATTGAGGACTACCAACCTAGATCTATGTTAACATTGGATCTATCAAGCGCCGAGAGGGATCAGATATCTCTAGGTGCAAACTTCTTTTAGAGTGAAAAACTTGAGGAAATATTTGCACCTTGATATATTTGATCATCTTGGTGCTTGATAGATCTGGGGTTAAGATGGATCTAGTCTGGTTTCAATCGTGGGAGATCACACAAAATTTGTAGATGATCAACATTATGTATATGTATATGTATAAGATTAATCCGATCATTTGAAATTTACTAACTCTCCTTAGTTGGTTGAAATTATAGAGTATTATTGAAAAGGATCAATGCCAATATATCTTCTTTAGTTTTTATTATAGTGAAACAATATGTAGATGATCAAAATTATGTATATGTATATGTATATGTATGAGATGAATCTGATCATTTTAAATTTACTCAGTTGCCTCAGTTTGTTGAGAACATAAAGAATATTATTTAGAATTATACTTGAAGAGTTACATGAGTAATAATTTGAATAGAAATAAAGTAACAATGTTGAATGATGAAAAATTTGAATATTAAGATTGTAATCAATTACAAATAGTTTACATTGTGATCAAGCTCAATTTATCCTTTTCTTCTTTTCTTATGGTCACACCTACTAGTTTTCCCATCTTTTAATATCATTCATATAAAAAGGGAGGTTGAAATTGTAGGCCATTCAAATATTTAACTCGATTTATTGCATTAAATGTCATACCCTATCTCTCTTGATCGCTAATATTGATAGTAACTTTCTCCAATGTCAATCCTTGTGACTTATGGATTGTTAAGCCCCAAGAAAGTTTCAAAGGAATTTTTTATTTATTACCTCTTTCAATAGGTGTAATAGGAACTATTTGAGGGAATGATTCATCCCATGGAACTCTGATCCAGATTATTTTTTAGAATGAAATGAAAGAAAAAATATTATAATGAAGTACACATAAATATTGCTAGAAACAAAGAAATAGAATAATACATGATTTCTATTAATGAAATAAATGTACAGACACTGTAAAAATATAGAGTGAAAGACTCAGTAGAATGGTGGCAACTTATCTCTGAGAAGAGATGTGATGGCTACTCGCATTTACAAGAAGATGAGTTAAAATGAGGCTCTGAATGCCTTTTTACAATAAAGATGAATTCAAAAAACCTAGACATCCAAAAACCTAAACCTAGGAGATGAAGCGCCAAAAGTCATGTGGTCCCCGCTGTGGTAAGTTAGTACATTAACTTCCCAGAGTTGTAACGTTTTGCATACGATCTCCGTTTAGGGCGCACGATAGCTCATTGGAAAGGTATTGACGAGGAGATTCATTTAGGGGGTTCAATCAGAGTCTTTGTGTTTAATTGAGGTGCGTGATAAGGAAAAAACATACTTTAGGCCCTCAAACTGGCCCCTGAAGTTAAAAACTCCTAAAAATAGAAAATTGCCAAAATTGTCAGAAAACTGTTTTGAGCCAGTATGAAAAGGTGGGTGGCCACTGATATCCACCTGGATCAATCCTCCCTCCTTATGGAGAAATGATATCCATTGCGTTGAGTTCCTAGGGGAGAGGGAAACGCGTTTGGTGAATCTACATCTTGATGAGTTGCTTGCCTTGCTAGAGAAGTTGCGTTGCTTAGCTTATTGAAGGTGTTATCACTCCTGGAGTCACTCCTTGACTGTAAAGGGAACGATATTGGTAACATAAAACTATTTGGTTGGATGAAATAATTTTCAGGGTGGATCAATCTATGAACTAGTAATCCTCACTTAGCCAAGACTATGAAGAACACATTCCAACAAACAAAGTCCTCTCTGAACAAATCAAATGAATTAAAATTGATATGGAATAAAGAAAACTAATGTATCAATAGACTTATATACACTAAAATCATATACAAATTGTCAATTACAACAATAAATTATATGTGGGATCTAAATCCACTAATGCAATAAAAGAATGGCATCTCTTAGTCATCAAATGATCTATAGACACTATGAACTTTGTAATTCATCCACATATACAAAAAAGAAATGGAAGGTAATGGAAGTCTGATAAAAAATCTCAGAGAGGAAATTTTGCATTCAGATATATAATCAACAAAAATCTTAGTACATAGTTTGCTTATAATTCACAAAGGTCAATCCACAGTCATGAACACTGCTCCCCCCCCTTTTCATTACAATTTCTAAAATATATATCTATATCTCAACTAATAGACTCTCCTCGTTAATTCAATCTACTTACTAAAAATAGAACAAGGTTACAAGTAATCTGGAAACAGTTACAACTTGTCTCGAATATTGAATGTTGTTGGATCCAATTTGAAATAGGTTGCCAAATTTCTTGAATGCTGAGAACAAATGGAGTTAAAATCCCTTAGAATTTGGAATTGGCTGCTAATTTGTGCTTGGAACTGTTGACACATATATTCTAGGAGTCATTCCATCTTGGAGCTTAACAAGCTTCAAAACTTTGATAATGATGAAGTAAAGGATAGAAGAAAACACCATGTGCATTAGTGTTAAGTATAAGAGATATGGGAAAGGATCTTTCCTTTCACTTAGATCTTTGTCTTTGTCCATTGTTATAATCATCCAATCTCTTACCTCCTCTTCTCTAGCTAGATGTTCCTTCTCTTTTTCTTTTTGTTTTTCAAGCAAGCTCTCAAGCTGTCTTATGCTCCTCAATCATCCTTTGCCTTTCCTGCTCCTGCATCTTCTGAACCCTCTCAAGTTCAGCTTCAAAGGATTCTCTAATAGCATCATAGAAATTAGTATGTTTAGAATCATCTTTTTCCCTCCTATGAACCTTAAGTTTTGTACCAAACCCCTCCAAACACATACTCTCCCTTGAATATAGATTTCATATGATGTGTTATTGACCCTTTATTTTCATACCATGCTTGCATGGATTCCTTTGAAAGAGGAATGGCAGAAATGCCTCCTGGACAAATAATACAAACCTTCATATGCACTTTATAAAATTTTGCAATTTTAAGTGCAACATCAGCCCAAATTTAACATGTTTTATTGGGTGCAACTATCAAAAGAAACTCGGTCACATCCCCAAGAAAAGGTCCAAAGTTGAGCAATTTTCCTTCTTGAGATGCAAGTTGTTTGTAACCCACTTGGAAGAATATAACCAATGCCAATGTTTATTTCTGGATGCACTATCCCAAATTTGCAACATTTGGGTTAATCCCCAATGTAGAGGGAACATATATTGTTGGATTGACAATTTTTCAAACTCAAATCTTTATTGATCTCTACTATTGGTTTGCGCTCCATTTCATAAGTGCTAGTAATCTCTAGAAGCGGGCCGTGACATTGGCTACAATTGTGGTATAAGCACTTCCCATGTGGGGGGTGCATTCACATAATACAATGGTGTTGTCGATACAAATGGAAATGACGTCGCCTCTCCATTTTTTTTCCTTCATGTGAATCCACCAACCACAAAAACTATGTTTACACCTACTGCATGCTTGAATAGTATCTGTGGTAGCAACAATATCTTTTAGAAGAGGAAAATGTGAATTCCATTTTTACTCCGTTCAGGGCCTCTGTTGCAAACACGATGATCCTAAAATCATGCACAATTTTAATGATCCCTTCACACCTGGCCTCGAGCTAGGATCCTGAGGCTTAACACTTGCTCATCGAAATCAATGATCTGTCGCACCATATGAATAGATAAAGGTTTTTTTTTTTAACTGTGTTTTATTTTTTTATTTTACGCATGAACAAAATCCCACATGCATCGGGAATGTAAAGATTGTGGCCTTTATATACGCCAGTGCCCCCTAAACTTGTTAGATGACACATATTGAAATCATCAAATTTGGCGCTTGTGGTTGGCTTTGGTGACGTATGTGTTGGTTTGACATATAGAGTTGTTTGGTATATGGATTTGTAGACTTTGGTATATGTGCTAACTTGGTCGATAAGCTTGCCTTGGGATAGATTAATCTTGACTTAGGACACTTAAGCACACAGCACCGTTTTCTATACAAATATTCACCACCTGTTTTCTATACAAATATTCACCACCTTTTTCTATACAAATAAGCACACATATTGAAATCATCAAATTTGGCGCTTGTGGTTGGCTTTGGTGACGTATGTGTTGGTTTGACATATAGAGTTGTTTGGTATATGGATTTGTAGACTTTGGTATATGTGCTAACTTGGTCGATAAGCTTGCCTTGGGATAGATTAATCTTGACTTAGGACACTTAAGCACACAACACCGTTTTCTATACAAATATTCACCACCTTTTTCTATACAAATATTTTATTTTTTTAAGACTTAATTATTTTTTTATTAAAAACATAAAAATCTTAAGATCTTTACAAATATTTTACCTTTTTATAAAAAAAGGCTTTATTATTTTTTATTAAAAACAACCATCCTTGGTCGATAAACTTGCCTTGGGATAGATTAATCTTGACTTAGGACACTTAAGCACACACCACCGTTTTCTATACAAATATTCACCACCTTTTTCTATACAAATATTTTATTTTTTTAAGACTTTATTATTTTTTTATTAAAAACATAAAAATCTTAAGATCTTTACAAATATTTTACCTTTTTATGAAAAAAGGCTTTATTATTTTTTATTAAAAACAACCATCCTTGGTCGATAAGCTTGCCTTGGGATAGATTAATCTTGACTTAGGACACTTAAGCACACACTACCGTTTTCTATACAAATATTCACCACCTTTTTCTATACAAATATTTTATTTTTTTAAGACTTTATTATTTTTTTATTAAAAACATAAAAATCTTAAGATCTTTACAAATATTTTACCTTTTTATAAAAAAAGCTTTATTATTTTTTATTAAAAACAACCATCCTTTTCTATACAAATATTTTACCTTTTTATAAAAAAAGACTTTATTATTTTTTTATTAAAAACATAAAAATCTTAAGATCTATACAAATATTTTACCTTTTTATAAAAAAAGACTTTATTATTTTTTTATTAAAAACAACTTGACTTGGGATAGATTAATCTTGACTTAGGACACTTAAGCACACACCACCCTTTTCTATACAAATATTTTACCTTTTTGTAAAAAAAAGACTTTATTATTTTTTTATTAAAAACATAAAAATCTTAAGATCTATATAAATATTTTACTTTTTTATAAAAAAAGATTTTATTATTTTTTTATTAAAAACATAAAAATCTTAAGATCTAACTTTTTTATAATTTTTTTTATTAAGAACATAAAAATCTTAAGATCTATATAAATATTTTACCTTTTTATAAAAAAAGAATTTATTATTTTTTTTATTAAAAACATAAAAATCTTAAGATCTAATGAAAAAGGTATGACAATAGGTAGCCTTAGTAATTATTTTTTCATGATAGAAAAGAAGATCAGAAGACAGAGTCACCTTCTCTATACAAATATTTTACCTTTTTATAAAAAAAGACTTTATTATTTTTTTATTAAAAACATAAAAATCTTAAAATCTAATGAAAAAGTTATCACCACCCTTTTATATACAAATATTTTACCTTTTTATAAAAAAAAACTTTATTATTTTTTTTATTAAAAACATAAAAATCTTAAGATCTAATGAAAAAGGTATGACAATAGGTAGCCTTAGTAATTATTTTTTCATGATAGAAAAGAAGATCAGAAGACGGAGTCACCTTTTCTATACAAATATTTTACCTTTTTATAAAAAAAGACTTTATTATTTTTTTATTAAAAACATAAAAATCTTAAGATTTAATGAAAAAGGTATGACAATAGGTAGCCTTAGTAATTATTTTTTCATGATAGAAAAGAAGATCAGAAGACAGAGTCACAAGAATCTTGGGAAAAATTGATCAATGGGAGCTTGTCAAGACTCAATGAAAAGATTAGAAGTTATGATATTGACCAAAGACATTAGGAATTTGGTGAGTCAAGCACAAATTGGTGAAGACGCTTAAACATTTAAAGGAAATATTTTGAGCGCTAACATCTGGCTTCAACTAGGATGGAGACTTTCCTGCGAGGCTCCAAGAACCTAATAGTTCCAGTAGCCTTTTCCATTGGGACATGGAGTCAATTGTGCAACCTTTCTCTGCAAACTTTCAAAACTGGCCATTTATTCAAGGAATTAACTAATAAACTTCTGAAAAACTTGAAGGAAAATGAAGTCTCAGTAAGTGAGCTTTATTTCCTATGCTACCCTACTTCTAACCAGTTCTACAACTTGGTCAAGTAAAGACATACTTCCATAACATCCATTCAAGTAGTTTCAAAACTGAAACGATCTTGTCCATACCACTGATCAAAAGATAATGTCTAAAATATAACAACAATAATAAAAATTTCTTCAGGAAACAAAACTCACTCGGAAGTGCTGGTGAATTAATGTAATATGAAATTTTCTGATGAGATGAAAAATAAGACTCCAACAAGGTTGCAAATGGATCCTTGAAACAAAGATCAAAAACATGTTGATCATCAGAAAACAATTGTTCATCCATGACTACCTCTTTGCTTGAAAACTGATAACCCTCTAGTCCTCTTGTGATCAAATTTTGATCATCAGTAGTAACAACTTTGTCTTCAGAATGATGATCACAAGATGATGATGAAATAGGGTTTAAAGCATACTGATCATTATCATCTAGAAAAATGTAATTACCTATACAATCATCAGTTACCTCATGATCAAAACAGTTTGAAAATTGATCATCAACTTTCCATGCATACCTGTCCATAGAAACATTTGCCAACACTGAAGAATCCGATTCCCAATCTGAAATATACTTACATCCTTGATGTTTTTCCAAATATGCTTTATACTCATTTCCTTCTTGCTCAAAATATGAAACATACTGACAGTTCCGTTGCTCATATGCATGCATATTTTCAAAACAAACTTGATCTTGGATCCTCCTAGAAGCACTGATGTTCTCCTCAATTTCCTGAGCATCTTCAAATAAGATTCTTAAGGATGAAGACTTCCTTTCTAACAGGAGAAGGACAAGCACTGAATGATGAGACATAACATAGTACATCATGGCACTGATCTCAGTAGGCCGGATCTCCAAGGGAATTCTATGATAAATGCTATAAAATCTTCTGTTGAAGACAGACAAGACTTCATCTTCGCCAATCCTCAAAGCATAAAAATCAGCGAGGTACAAATCAAGAGACTTGTTCTCACCCCAATTCTTTGAAAAATCATTGGACAACTCGATCCAAGAATCAATGGAGTCATCTCTCAAATCCTTAAACCATGCTACGACATCTCTAAACAAAGTTTTGGATAACAACCTTGTAGTAACATCATCATGAATAATCTTGAATTGATCAACAAAATTTTCAAAGGCCCCCAAATGCCTCTCTGCTGTAATATGATCCTCTCCAGAAAAACGGGTAAGATACTCAAGGAAATCAAGAGGATAAGGATGAAGGAGATATGGTAGCCTTAAAGGCTTAAACATCTTCATTCTGATTTTTATTTGAAAAGAAGTGGGATGATCATGAGGATTAACAAGCTGATGACAAGGCTCAATAATAATCAAATATAATGATATATGAGAAGGCTTTGAATCAGTTTCAATCTCCTCGAGGTCACAAGGATGATTAGATTCAGGAGGGATTTGAATGCAAAGCTCATCTTTATGAATAGGTTGAGGTAAATATATAGGATCAACATCAACAACATAAGGAAGATGCAAATTTTCCTCTTGCAAGGATGGATATACAAAGGTAGGTTGATGATCATCCGCATAAAAAAAACACAATATGATCCTCTTAATATGTGAAGAGAAAAGTAAAAATGAGATGATAAAGAACAACAAAAGATCATGAAGATGAACTGATACCTGTTTTTTCCTTGATGCCCTTTCATTTTCCTGTCAACGAGATCCTCCCCAGTGGAGTCTTTGATTGTGGAGTCACCAGGAAGATTGTTACAATATATTTTTGTGTCCTTCCCTTGTATTCCATCAAAATTTGGATCTATGTCATTCTCCCAAGGAAACTAGCATCACTTCTGTTCCCTAGCAACGAGGCCAATTTGTTATCACTCCAAGAGTCACTCCCTGACTGTAAAGGGAACAAGCTTGGTAACATAAAACTATTTGGTTGGATGAAATAATTTTAGGGTGGATCAATATATGAATTATTAAGCCTCACTTAGCCAAGGATATGATGAACACATTCCAACAAAGAAAGTCCTCTCTAAACAGATCAGATGAATTAAAACTGATATGCAATAGGGAAAACTATTGTATCAATAGATTCAGATACACTAAAATCATATACAAATGGTCAATTACAACATTAAATTATATGTGGGATCTAAATCCATTAATGCAATAAAATAATGGCATCTCTTAGTCATCCAATTTGTTGGAAGATTGGTTGTTGTCATTGATGTCAACCCTAGTCATGGGTTTTGGACTACAAGATTGATGAAGGTATTTGGACATGAAGGACAATGCACATGAATATAAAAAACCCATGGATGGATAGTATACATCATGTTTTTTTTGGTGGTATGTGGTACGTCACGTGGATCTTCATGGTTGAGGAGAAATGAATTTTTGAATATGACAAAGTGAATTGAAGAANGAAGATGACAAAGTGAATTGAAGAAGGAAGTACATGTAGGCCCTGAAGATAATTAAAGAACAAAATTACAAAATAAGAAAGTGTCAGGTCGGCCCTAATGTTAAAATGAAGTGACATAAATGGTATAAATAAATATCATTATACATTCGTTTTATACACAAGTCAAATTTCAGAGGAAAATCAGAAGTAAAGAAGGTCAGATTTCAAGGGAGGATGAAGTCTTTTGGTGATGTGTTCTAAGGTATGTTATTTTCAGGTTATCTTACCATTTTCGCTATAACCTTTTTTTCTAGAATGATTCAGATGGTGAAATTGATATGGTATTGAGAAGACATATCAAGGTACCTGTGGTAAAATTTGCATCTCTTGATTCACTATAATTATGGAGATACACTCTGTGGAAGATAGGGTTTTTGACCAATCCTGAAGCTAGTCAATAAACATGTGTTCCAGGTAAAATAGCCATAACTTCTTCATAGAGAATCCAAATTAAGTGGGACAAATTTCACTAGAAAGAGTACGGATTGTAGTTTCTTGTGTACTAGTTTAAAAATTTGATGTTAAATATTGAACATGGGGCATTCTGTACAAGTTAGGTCTTCTGAATAAACCGGAATTGAACAAAGTCTACCATTATCTCTATAACTTGTGTTTGGGGAGGATTCAAGGAGTGAAACTTGGAGAAGTTTCAGAGAATACGTTGAGTAATATTATATACAGGAACATATTATTCCAAGAATTTAAGAATTGCAAAAATTGAAGAAGTCTCAGGAAGCATTATCAAGTTCTATGTGATGGTTGGTTGATGGTGATGATTTAATGTAAATTTTTATTATCTCTCATATATTCTTGGGTGGAAGGAGGGGCAAGGATGGAGAGTTAAATCCTCTCTTGATATTAGAGGATTGTATATTCCTCTTGGAGGTTTATCCCTCCATTTACATTTGGAAGTTGTAGCTACCTTTGGAAGTCATTACTTCCCTTAAACAATAACTATTGATTATTTCTCATATATTGTGCATGGTGTTTTGTGGTGTATTGGTGTAACTCTTATACTATTGTTCATTTCTCATTGGATATAGTTGAATGGTTTAAGTATAAGTTGAAAAATGTTTTAAATTGTACTTGACACTGATTCACCCCCTCTCAGTATCAACAGTTGGTATCGGAGAAGGTTGCCTTCAGAACAGTTTAACCACTGGAAGGAAAATCCTAAGCAGAGATGGATGACCATGAGCACATTTCAAATGGGATTCAAAAATCTAATGGAAGAAATTATGCATACTAGAGTGATAGAGTGAAAATTTACCTAACGGATTTGGGAGTAGAAATTTGGTACTCAGTTGTAAATGGCTATGTAATCCCAAATAATGCTCCAACCGATCCAAATGAGAAGAATATTATGAGTTGTAATTCAAAAACCAGACATGTTATTCTAGAAACATTGGCACCAACCATTTCTAGCAAAGTGATGGGCTGCAACACTGCTAAAGAGGTATGGGACAAACTCAAGAGTATCTACGAAGGTGATCCAAAAGTTAAGTAGGTCAAGCTTCAACGACATAGAGTCGAATTTGAAAATTTGAAGATGAATGAAAAGGAATATATTGCAACCTATCTTATTAGAGTTGATGAAGTTGTTAATGTTATCAGAGGATTAGGTGAAGAGCTCGATCAATCGTTGGTTGTACAAAAAGTGTTGAGATCACTTCTCTTGAAGTATGATGCTAAGATCTCCACCATTGAAGAAACTAGGGACTTGACCAAAATGACAATGGATGAATTACATGGGTCTCTTATAGCATATGAAATGAGAATAGGTACAAAAAGTGACCATCCAAATAATGAAGCAGCCTTTAAAGCCATAAAGAAGATGAAAGACAAGGATAACGACCTTGATGAAGAAATAGCAAATTTTGTAAGAAGGTTTCAGAAGGGAAGTGGAAGATACAAAGGTAAGTCTCCTCTCAAATGCTTTAATTGTGGTAGAATAGGACATATTGTTGAAAACTGCTACTATAAAAAGAGAAGTCTCAACAATAAAAAGAGATTCTACTCCAAGGATGATGACATCTCCTCAGATGAGAGTGATGAAGAAGATAATGATGGAGGAAAAGTCCTCTTCATAATCCAAGATACCCAAGATGATGATCACAAGAATTCTAAATAAGAATACATCATTTGTGAAGAAGATTCAGATGAAGAAACCAACCTTGATCCCTTTTGGGGATACAAAGACAATGCAGAGAGTGAACAAGAAGATGATAATATTGAAAAGTTGAAGCATGTTGAAACTGAAAATAGCAAGCTTAGAAACACAAACATACTACTAAAAGGTGAATTGAGTAGTTGTGAAGAAGAGAATTACAAGCTTGAAAAGACCATTAATAGCTTGAAGGAACAATTCGAAGATTATGAAAAATTGAAAACATAATTGGATCACACAAAAGGGAAGCTACTATTGACAACAGAAAAGTTGAAGAAGTTCGAAAAAAGAACTGAAAAATTAGATGAGATCCTTAGCAATCAAAGATCTCCAAATGAAAATACAGGACTAGGATACAATGATAGTTTGAAGACAACAAAACAAGAGAAGGAAGATGAAAATGACGAAACCAACACTCCAGAACAAGTTGAACAACAAGATAGAAGACTAGAATTCAAAAGGAATGAGACATCAAGAAGATCCTCTCCCATCAGGTATGCAAGAAATCATTATGAAGGAAAATACAGAAGAATAGATCATGAACCCAAATGGACCACACCACAAAGAAGATCACTTACTCCCAGGTATCGAAATTTCTTTCTTGTACATTGTTATACTTGTGGAAATTTTGGACACAAGGCAATCAATTGTAGAATCAATGAAAGGAATAACTATCCAAGCTAGATGAATGGTGAAAATAGTAGATATGAAAATGTTGGTAGACCTATCAACATAAATTATAATCCATTTGACCCATTAATGGATCAAAATATTGTATGTTACAAGTGTAATAATCTTGGTCATAAAGAACAAGATTGCAGAGAGATGAAGGAATATAATCATATGAAAAATTTCTATATACCAATTACAACATGGAAAAGCAAAGAAATTCCACAAAATGAAAACTGTCAAATAACATTGGTTTCTAAAGAATGCAAGGAAGAAGATGAATGGTTCATAGACAGTGGGTGCTCATCTCATATGACCGAAGATCAAAGAAAATTTGTCATCTTGAAGAAAAAGGGTGGAAATGTTACATTTGGAGATGACGTGTCTACTAAAATACTTGGAAAAGGAATTGTAAATATTGGAAGTGAAAATGTAAAAGAAGGAAAAGTCCTATTGGTTGATAATCTAAAGCATAATCTCCTCAGTGTTAGAAAAATATGTGATCAAGGATACACTCTTACGTTTGATTCTTGAAAATGTAAAATCAGAGAAAATAAATCAGGCAGCTTAGTTGCAACTGCAACAAGAAGACCGAACAACATATACATCCTAGACATGAAGAAGAGAGAGAAGATAGAAGCCACATAAAAGGATTCCAAGGAAGAAAAAGTCCCAAAGACCAAAAATAAGGATGAAGTATTATTGAGTGCCACATGTTCAGGGGGAGCAGCCCCAAAGAAGAGAGTTACCTTTTTCCATTAAACTCAGGGGGAGAAGCCCTACCCTTTGCCATTGATGCCAAAGGGGGAGAGAAATTGGGATCATGATGAAAGGGAGAGCATGAGTGTTTCCATCAATGACAAAGGGGGAGATTGTTGGAAGATTGGTTGTTTTTATTGATGTCAACCCTATTCATGGGATTTGGACCGCACGATTGATGAAGGTATTTGGACATGAAGGAAAATGAACATGTAGATATAAGACCCATGGATGGATAGTATACATCATGTTTTTTCCAATGGTATGTGGCACATCACGTGGATCCTCATGGTTGAGGAGAAATGAATTTTTGAAGATGGCAAAGTGAATTGAAGAAGGAAGTACATGTAGGCTCTGAATATAATTAAAGAAAAGAATTACAAAATAAGAAATTGTTAGGTTGGACCTAATGCTAAAAGGAAGTGACATAAATGGTATAAATAAATATCATTATACATTTATTTGACACACAAGTCGAATTTTAGAGGAAATCAGAAGTAAAGAAGACCGAATTTCAAGGGAGGATGAAGTGTTTTGGTGATGTGTTCTAAGTATCAACATCATCTTCTCCACTTTTAAGTATGACTGCCTCTAAGACAAAATGGCTATCATACGTTCAATTGGTGGAATGGAAGTTATTTTCTCTGAATATTTTTGTGCCTTTTCTCGTGGTACTCTTAACGTGGTCTCCGCAACCTTCATCTCAGGATATTCCACTAAGTCTATCCATATATACACACTCTCCTCATAGATTTTGGCACATTCTCCTTCCACCTTCTTGATGTTGGTGATTGCTGTCATCATCATTCTCTCCATGCCTTATCTTACTTTTGGTGGCATGCCTGGTACACTATGAAATTGTAGGTCTTCTATATGCTATCAGAATCCTTTGATGACTTTGTCAATATTCAACACTTGTTCTTACATAGTAAGTAGCTTCTACTACTATGGGAACTTCCAAAATGGCCTTGTATAATTTTTGGACAACCGCTTGCATTTTCTGTGCTATACTTTTGGCTTTGTCCTTTTCGTTAAGAGATTTCTTTACCTTTTCCTCAGCCTCATTTCTTTCCTTCATTACTTCCTCCACTAGACCTTCAACTTCCTTCTTATGTTGTAGTGAAACTTTGTACTATTGTTGTAGATGACCCCTCTTGTCCATTATTTTCGTCATCTACTGATGTGCTTCATCTCCTCGACTCTTAAACTATTGCAAAAATCCTATTTTAAAGTATTCTAATATTTGTATTGGCATCCTCGATACCACTATGTTCAAGTGTCATAGTCATTCACCCATTCTTTTAATTTAGACGTTGGAAATTCAAGTGCGTTTGTCTCAATCTAAAGTGTTTTATTCCCAGCTACTAACTAGGTCAATACTTGATGCGCACTCTCTACTTCCTTCCCTAGAATTATGGTTAGTCCTCCCTCGGTCTTGTGCCATTTTGTTATGATAGCTTCTTCCAAGATTTTTTTGAGTGTTGCGAAATGATCCCACACTCTCTGCTAATGCTCTTCTTGCTTCCTGGTTTCTTCCTCAATGATTTCTTTCACTGAATCTGATAATTTTTAGCCTATGCGGTACATATCGTCATTGGTCAAAGTATATACTGGGGTTTCTCTATGTGATTTAGTATTCTTGTGTGTCCCTCTTGTCGGTTCCTTCCCCTTATCTTTCCATTTTTCACATGCTGTGGGGATTGTTTGATGAACTTGTATTTTTGATGGGCTAGGCACATCTCTTGCACCATTGTTGTAATCGCTCCCTTGTTCCTCATCCTCATATGGTTCTCCATAACTCTTATACTTCTCTTCTTCATCTTCCGAGTGCCCCATTTTCTCTCCTGGGGTTTTCCACCTCTATTCCCAATCATTCACAATTAGGCATATGTGTTCCAATGTCAACCTATAGTTGGATGGAAACCACTGGCACATTGGGTTCTTATTTTCTTTCACATAGATGTGGTGCATGATTGCTTTGAATAAAATAATTTATTTGTATGTCTTTGTTGTCTTTCCTAAAATGCACGTCATATGCTCGATTATATACTTGATAGTATCAAAGTATACAAATAATGTGACATTAGTTTCCTATTTCCTTCTCTTGTTTGGTGTATGCCATAGGTTGGCATACCACGCAACCATACTACCTCTATCAGATGTTCCCATGCATTTATAGTAGCATGGTTCCTGTCATCCGACCAACACAATCAAAATCGAAAGCCATGCATAGTGAAATTTTGTGCCCTTTTTCAAGGCTGCAATACAATCTTGTAAAATTTGGTTCACCAAGAAGGTGGCCCAGTTCATTTGAACCCCTTCGATGCATTTTTCTACAGTTGCAATTATTGCATATGGTACTTCATCATTCTAAAATTTGTGCAACAACTTGTAGGATAATACCTGCATTGTGAACCAAACATTGTCATCATTGATATTTTTAAAATCCAACCCCCTTTTCCCACTGAAAGTTTGGAATTTTTCCTTCATTGGTTCTGAGAGGGCTCTCTCTCCTACCTTGTTGAAAAAAATGGCAAGATCCTCTCTATCTTTTGGGAGATTTTTATTCCATGCAATCAACATAGTATCAATAGAAACTAGGGGGTCAAGACATATTGTCTCCCCATGGATGCAACTTAGAAGTATCTTCACATAAGGATTAATTTCCAAACTATGTATGAAGTGTGGATTCTCCATCAAATCTAGTATTCTCGGCTTTTCTAGTCTGGTTTCCCACACTTGTGTCTTTAGTACTATCGCTCATGTTCCCGGTACTCTCTTAGCACACAAGTATTTTTCCCTGGCCAAACCTAGGAATTTTTGCTTATTGGTGATATCAGGATTTGCAAACTTGAGGTCAGAAACCTTGCCGAGCTTATATCCTTCAATACTTACACCAAATGGGAATAGTGATGTTTCCAATGGGTATTTCTGATTTGTTGGTACTTTGATTGGCAGCATGTTATCCTTCTAGTGTGGAACATAATCTCTGTGGAAACTGGCTAGTGAAGTCGAAGTCGAATATTCAGGTATCTCCTCAACCTCGGGTGTATCTGCTAGTTATTTTGATTGTTTTCGCACCGTTGATGATGGCGCTCCAACTTTGGTGGGGCCATGTATTTGTGCAGAAAATTCTTTTACTTGCTCTATGGTAGTTGTAGTTCGTCTCTGAAGCACTCGGGTTTTCTCTAGTTTTCTCTAGTTCTGTCTCACTTGCATAAAACTCTTAGTAACAATGATTTACACTCAACAACCCTTCGCTATTTTTATGCGTCCTTGCCAATTGTGCATGTCTGTTCACACCTTGACTCACTTGTCCATTCCACCTACGTGGTTGATGAATGGTTAAATAAATGTCACTTTATTACCAAATCCATTGTGTGATTTTTTCCTCGTACTGCCAAATTGTCATGATTTACAATGGCCTTTTCCATTTAAGATTATACAGTGTCTTTATGAACTATCATTACCCCTGTGTAGATGTCGCTTTTGTTCTTTAATTATTTTAATGGTCTTATCAGTTCCAAACTATGCAAGACATATGTTGCTTCACAATATTTTTATTTTCTATTATATTTTCTTAATTGGCACAATTCCATCCCGATGCACAGTAATCTTTCCTTCTACGCAATCTCTTATTCCTTGTACTCTATAATGTTTTTCTTTTTTCTATATCTACTTTTTCTTGTACTCTATAATGTTTTTCTTTTTTCTATATCTACTTTTTATTTGATTTTCCTCATTTTTCTAGTTTTTATCTGGTTTTCTATGTTTTTCCTTCCTACTATAGTACAACTACTATGATACATCTGGTCTGGTGCAACCCATATTACTACATAAACCGTCGGTTGTCTCTATAGAGTTTCAGCCAACTTCCATTCACCATTCCTCCAAGGAATTCTCCATTCATGGTTTCCAAATATGAAACACTTGTCTCTATTACATGATGAATCACATATGGTCCTAACTAGTTGTTACACATCAAAATTACTCATTATGATGATGGCCTAGTGTTGTCATTA
>CBVK0101515699.1:0-10178 GCA_900067695.1 Picea abies
ATAAAACACAAGTACTAAACCCTCTCCAATTTTTGTGTGTGATAGGATGTGTGTGCAATGGAGAGAGAGGGAACATGAGGAGCTGGATGTCTTGGTCGAGGAAGACCATGTGGCCATCGCTACACTAAAACAATGTGGCTTATGGAAATTTGTTTAGTGTCTGTTCATGAGGGCACAACCGAGGTTTCTTAATTACTTGGTAGAGTATTGGCATCCTGACGCAGAGGCATTGATGTTAGAGGGTCAATCGTTGACCCCAACCACAGAGGACATCTACTTCTTGACTGAACTCTCTAGAAGTGGAGAACTGGTTAACTTGAGGACTTTTCCTCCAGGGTTGTACAACATAGAAGATTACACCGTGATGCATGGTGAGGCTGGTACCGAGAAAGTAGGTTCTCAGGTGCTGATTCACACGATTACCATCCTCTCCCTGCGAGTCTCTCAGGTGCTGATTCACACGATTACCATCCTCTCCCTGCGAGTCAGTTTATTCATGATCGGGAAGATTACTGGATTTGCAACACTCCATCAGGCCTCTCGTGCACAGATGCACTGTGCACTTCAATGTTTAGAGGTGACGATATTTGACTAGAGTAATACCATGCTAGTATGCATGAAGAGACAACTCACAGAGTTTCGTAGGCATACCAAAAAGAACTTTGGGTTTGGTACCATTTTATGCTCTTTTTTATTCTAGAGAGGGTGCCCAGTCTCAGTTCGAGAGAGACAGTACGGAGGCATATTTCCCCCTTCCCAAAATTGTGCAGGTTGGCGATCTTACTTCCTAGACAGGGTGGAGGAAGGACCCAGGAGGCCTTCGACGATAAATTCTTCGACTGGTGGGCACATCAGATCCCAGTCATAGAGCGGAAGAGCACAGCTCTTCCGATCTCACAGGCCTTCGACGATAAATTCTTCGACTGGTAGGCACATCAGATCCCAGTCATAGAGGACTATCCCTATGCAGGGATTAACTTCCTTAGAGATCCCTACATGCCCGTGCCCCCTGGCGAGGAGCGCGACAAGATACGTAACATATATATTTTAAAGTTATTAAAATTTTTAATTTTTATATATACCCTTTTTATGTGTGCGTCAGATTACTAACTTACAAATTTTTTATGTACAGATGTAGGACCTATTCGACCGACAAACTTCGCTAGGACCAAGTGTCATCCTCGACCAAAGGCAAGACCAAAAACAACAGGAGCGCCAAAAGTTGTATGAGGACCCCTAGCCATAGAGATTGATAGAGTCCTATGACGAGTTTAGAGGAATCTCACCGCTCTCACTCTCGTAGTTCCTATGGCTGAGATTGAGGATCTCCCCCCAACTATGCAACCACATGTAGTAGGGGTGCATCAGACCTGGGTCCAGTTATTCCAGCATCTTGTGAACGTCTTTTTCCACTATAACAGGGCCAATAGGCCTAGACCTTATATAGCATCAGACTACTTATGTGCCGAGGGCACTTTTTGTACTATGTATTTTGAGGGCTTAAGCCCAACGATGTATACTGATTATATTTGAGGATTTCATGCCCACTTTGTACTCATGACACCATTTTGGACACACACACACACACATATATATACACACATACCCATCTTTATTGTTTTATGGATGACATTTTTTACAAATGTATTTACATGTGTATGCGTGTGTTTTACTTTTACATGTGAGCAACATGCCAATCTAAAACTTGATTAGCTAGAGTATTAGTTAAATGATTAAATATCCTAGGGACATTAATATAGGTAATATAATCAAAATATCGTTCTAAGAGACGTACCCTAAGGAATTGTTAGTGAAGAGTGGGATCATAAATGCGACAAACCCCATTTAACTGGGACACGACCATTTGAGCATCTAAATAAACCTGAAGGAGAGAAATACCATGTGAAAAAGAATCACATAGTGATTCTATCACTACACTATACTCAAAAACATTATTGGTTGCGGTGTCAGGATGTGTGATCCATAATTGGATTCAGGAGCTTGATGGGGCTCATAAAGGCCTGAAAATCAAAGTTCTCAGAATGGCTTCAAAACAGACGTGCGTGTAGGAATTGTCGATATGAACCCAAAAAAACTTGAATGAGCTCAAATGGACATCGTATGACCAATATATCATGATCTGTTCATTTTTCCAAATAAGAAAAAATTAGATGACTGTATAGTCCATACAGTGCCACCTGGAAGCTGACTGTACAGGCCATACTACTGTAAAACTAACATGGCATGTTCAGTGTGCTAAAAAGGCATACAAATTGACACGTGTTAGGGTGAATGGGCATACAGGCTGACATGTGGTAGGGTGTCTGGGCGTATGGATTGACATGTGGCAGGGTGACTGGGTGTACAGACTGATGACGTGTCACCACTGCAAGGGTGACACATGGCATGTACGACTGACATGGTCTTGGATCGTTCGAAATACTGAGTCAGAGTGGCTCTTTGGGTCCTTGGGGTTACCCAAAACCACTATACATACACATGCCTATTTTCCCCAAGTGACCACGACTATGACCGTGGGTCTATCTCTTTGCGGTTCAAACTTCAGAGATATCTTGAGCTCTTCCATCTAATTCTTCTGAAGTTCTCTTATCTAAATCTTTGGACTTCCGCCACACATCTCCTCAGAGTTTCTGCCCCACTATGGTTTGGGTTTCGTGACTTCATGAAACTCTAGGCCGCTCACCCACAAACCTCCAGATTTCTGAATCCCAGATTCCTTAATCCGCTACCACGTGCTCTCTTCGCGATCAACGGCTGAGAACAAATCGTGACTTCAGACTTGCGATTCTACTCTCTTCAAGCCTTCAAATCTCCCTAAATCTGAAGTGTTGATCACCTTATGACTATCCTCCACGTAGCACTCTCAGATCTAGCAGTCTGGAATCGTCCGCTTCCCTCTAGAATGACTCTCATCCACTGACTCCGATAGAAACTTCAGGGATTTTCCTCCATGAATATTTTCCGCTGTTCTCACTCCTGAACTTTACTCCTTTGAATTTCTCTGGTTCCTCTGAACACTTTCTTCGACACTTAGTCGAAATCCCGACCTGTGCACACCTTGCAATGGGTTCTCTTCCACACTCAATTCCTCTGTGGATGATTTTTCACTCCTTGCGACTGCTCTCCAACAAATATCTCTTCTGCGACTAAAACCACACTACTACTCCTCGAGATTTCGAGTTTGAAGAATCTGTCATGCACTCCTTGCAGACGTTTATGCACTCCTTTCACACACAAGTTCTCGCTATCTCTTCTGAGCTTACAAGTCGAAACAGACTCCCTCAACGCACTCCTTGCGGATGTTATGCACTCCTTGCACTCGATCGTAGAAGAGAAACAATTGAAACTTATTCAATCTTCACAGTGACTCATATATTCAACCTTGTAAATGCATTCATGGATACAAAAAAATAAATAATAGAGAATTGAGAATAAACAGAAGTCTACAATTCACTCATTCAGATAGACACAAAAACAACATTTGGGACAATGTTCCTCTGCTATATTCATCCAATTGAAATTTACATACGTTCATACACTACTTCTCTGTAGTTCCCAGCTCTCGACTGCAATGGAAATCTACACATTAGATTCAACATCAATAACCTATCTTCTACCGATAACCTCTCCTTGGGAACAATACAAACCTTTTTTTTTTTACAAAAGGGTGCTCTTCGAGCCTTTTCTTCCAACTACTCTAGGCTATCCTATCGAAATTAATGTGATCAACTACTAAACATTTATTACAATAAATATCAAGTTAGACAAATAAGAGTGAGCGCTCTAGATCTGTGCTGCAATCTTTCACATTAAAACAAAATACATCCCCCATCGATGTTACACTATGGATCAACCTCTGATCATTAAATATGTTCATAATCTTAAAAGCTTTGTTAGATATTACATTAATACACTAATCTTTGAAATTCAAAATGTTTCAAAATACGTGCTAGTGCACCCAACTGTCTCCCACTTGTGCTTTGTTGGTGATGCTCCTGCATCATACTCCTTTGGCTGAAAAATTCATGGACTCCTGTCCATTAGCTCATGCACCGATTTTCCATGCTTCTGGATGTCTTCTTCACCAACCCAACTAGCGTCTTCTACTGGTTGTCCTTTCCACTTTACTAAATATTCAAAATAAGTCTTCCTCCTGGTCTTCTTACCAACTCACCGATCTATGATCTTCTCCATCTGCGGCTTCTCTGCTACAGGCATCTATTTCTCCCATTGGATCTCTCCTCGATATTCTAATCCCCTGGATCCACCTTCCTTGTAAGGATACAGGTCTGCAATATTGAATATGGGCGATATACCCACATCTTCTGACAACTCTATTTCATAAGCATTCTCTCCAAATCTTCTTAAGATTTTACACAACCATATATTTTTCAATTTCAACTTATTATATGTGCCCCTTGGGAACCTTTCCTTCCTTAAATGTGCTAGAACTTGATCTCCTTTATATTCACTACTGTTGTTCTTCAACTTCTCCTTGATCTAATTATTAAGTTCTTGCATTTCTGCAGTGAAGTTTTCAGCTCCAACGCTCCTAAATTCTCTTTGCCCCAGATCTCTTAACTCTGACACTCCTCTTAGATTCATTCCATACATGATTTGAAATGGGATTTTACCAGTTCTTCTGTTCACTGAGTCATTATATGCAAATTCTTCTTGTGCTAGAATCTGATCCCACTGACTATGGTGTTCAGTGACCAAACTCCTCAGCAAACTCCTAAGCTTCTATTCACCACGTTAGTCTATCCATGTGTTTGTGGATGATATGCAAAACTAAAAGATAGCTCTGTCCCCAAATTTTTCCACAATGTCCTCCAGAAATGACCAACAAAATTGGTATCCCTATCTGAAACTATACTCCTGGGTAATCCATGGAGTCTCACAACCTCTCTAAAAAAAAATTCACAACATGCGTTGCATCATTGGTCTTCTAGCATGGGATAAAGTGTAGCCATTTTTGAAAATCTGTCCACTACCACAAATATGGAATCACTCCCTCTTTGTGTTCTTGGCAATCCCAACATGAAATCCATGTTTATTGCATCCTAAGGCCTCTCTGGAATAGGAAATGGTTGATACAACCCAATGTTCTGCTTTTTCCCCTTGGCATACTGAACAATCTTACATTTGTTTACAAATCTCTTCACCTCTGCTCTCATACCTAGACAATAATATGAACCATTTAATTGGGCAAATGTTTTGTCATGGCCGAAATGTCCGACTAGACCTCCGCTATGCTTTTTCTTCAGCAAATTCTCCCTCATCGAACAACTTGGTATGCACAACTGGCACCCTTTAAATATCAACCCATCCTAAATAAGGTATTTGGCCCACTGGATTATGTCCCTGAGTACAAGATTCACACATGCTTCATATGCCTCTCTAAAATCTGGATCATTGTAGTACATTTCCTTAAGGTGATTAAAACCCAAAGTTTTGACCTGGAACTCCTGCAGAATCAAAATTCTCCTGCTCAATGCATCAACAACCTTGTTAGCTTTACCAGAAATGTGTTTAATGACAAAAATGAAATTTTGCATAAATTCTATCCACTTGGCATGTCTCTGGCTTAACTTCTCTTGTCTGGTTATGAATTGCAAAGCTTGGTTATCACTATAAAAAACAAACTCCTTTGGTATGAGGCAATGCCTCCATTTCTTTAAGGATTGAATTATGACATATAACTCTTTGTCATATGTGGAGTACTTCCTTTTAGATTCATTCAACTTCTCACTGAAATATGCAACAATCCTATTCTCTTGACTTAAGACCACTCCAATTGCAACTCCACTCGCATCACATCTCACTTGAAATGTCTTTCCGAAATCCGGTAAAACCAGAATCAATTGTTTCGTTATCTTCTCCTTCAATATGTTGAAGCTCTTCTTAGGCTCTTTTGTCCATTTGAAAGACTTGTGTCTTTTCTTCACTGTATCCATCTTTTGAGCACTAATCCCACTAAAATTTCTGATGAACTTTCGGTAAAAACTTGCTAACCCATGGAAGCTTCTCACCTCAAAGACATTCTTTGGTGACAACCATTCTCTGATTGCTTTCACCTTTTCGGGATCCATCTTCAATCCGTTTGAAGAAATCACAAAACCTAAATATATGAGCTCTATCTTCATGAAAGAGGTCTTTTTCAGATTAATTAACAACTTCTCTTGCTGCAACCTCCTCATTACTAGTGTCAAGTGTCTCAAGTGCTCCTCCTTAGTCTTGCTAAAGACCAGTATATCATCTAGATATACGATCACAAATTTACTAATGAAATCTTTTAACACTTTATTCATCATCCTTATAAAATTACTTGGGGCGTTCGTTAAGCTAAAAGGCATAACAAACCATTCATACAACCCCTCATTCATCTTGAATGTTGTTTTCCACTCATCACCTTCTCTCATTCTTATCTTGTGATATCCAATTTTCAAATATATCTTTGAAAAATAGTTCGCTCCACTTAGGAAATCCATCAAGTCATCCATCCTTGTCAATGGGAACCTGTATTTGATGATGATCTTGTTTATGGCCCTCGAGTCCGTACACATTCTCCATCCTCCATCCTTCTTCAGACTCAACACAGTCGATACTGCACATGAACTCAATCTTTCTCTGACCAATCCTTTGTCTAGCAGATCGTGTACCTGTCTCTTCACCTCCTCATTTTCTCGAGGTGTCAACTTGTACGCTGCTTTGTTTGGCAGGCTTTCTTTTGGTATCAAGTCAATGTGATGACCGATGCTTCTGATAGGTGGAAAAGAGTTTGGAAACTCATCCACTGCTATATAGGAAAAATTCTTCAGCAGTTCCTGAACTTCCTCAGGAAAATCTTCCATCGAAGTACAGGTAAGGATAACCCTTGACTTCCTCACTACAACAAACTGCATCTTTTGTTCTTTATTTACTTCATTCAAGAGTTCCTTCCCACTCATGAGAAGTATACTCGTGCTAGCTTCATCCTTCACCTTCTTTTATTCAATTGGCAATAACATATGTATCCTACCATTCTTCTCCAAATTATAGGTGTTTCTTCTCCCATCACGAATGACATTCCTATCATACTGCCATGGTTTTCCCAACAAAACATGACATACATCCATGGGAATCACATCACATGGAATTTCATCCCTACACCCTCCTATCTTAAATTCAACCAGACATTGTTTAGTGATTTCTACCTGATGACCTTTATGAAACCATGAGAATTTGTACGACATTGGGTGTATAGTCGTCTCCAGCTCCATATTCTCCACCATCTCTATGGATACTAAGTTGTCAGTGATCCCACTGTCAATTATCACCTTGCAAACTATGTCCTTTGTTTTGCAAGTTGTCCTGAACAAACTATTCCTTTGCGCTGGCTTTTCAGTCTCTCACTCTTGCTTCAAAAAAACCTTCATCATCATAAAGGATTTCCCATCCTCTGCTCCTTCTGCCTCAACATATTGCTTCTGCACTTCCGAAATGTGAGCTTCACCTCCTTCTTTCTTCCTCTCGGGACAATCCCAAGACATATGCCCTGTCTTTCCACAGGCATAAAACCTCACTTCTCCTCCTTTGCCTCTTCCTCTTCCTCCGGGAAAAGAGTTTCTACCACCACTCTTCTTTCCTTGGAAACTTCCTCCTCTCTCAGAGTGACTATGTGGTTTCTCCACCTTGTCTTTGGGATTCTGTGCTTTATCCTGGGCAACTCCTTTGCCTCTGTTCAAGCTTCAACCTCTATTTTTTTTACTCTGCTTCCTAGCCAACTTCTCTTCTACTTTCAACGCAATTTGATATGCATCCTCTATTGTTCTGACTGTC
Organism: Picea abies; assembly: GCA_900067695.1. Lineage (NCBI taxonomy): Eukaryota > Viridiplantae > Streptophyta > Pinopsida > Pinales > Pinaceae > Picea > Picea abies. The sequence continues at coordinate 7,843 of CBVK0101515699.1, forward strand.
ACCATGATGATTTCGTTCTGGATATCATATCTCAAGCCATTGATGTATCTGGCAAATTTATCCTCATATCTCTCTCTCTGTCCATCCCTGATGTTCAGTCTGTAGAAATCCTCTGTGTACTCTTTCACAATCATCCCTTTCTGTCTCAAGTTCTAAATCCTCCTAAACATATTTATCCAGTAATCCTTGGGCATGGATTTTACTTTTATCTTGGCTACCATTCGATCCCAAATCTTAATCTTTTGTTTACCTTTGCTCCTCCCATTAGCTTGTAGTTCATCCCACCACAATGTTGCATGTCCTTTCAACCTAGTTACATCATGTCTTACCTTTTTCTCTTCCTCGACATCCTCATAGTCGAAATACTTGTCCATTGCTCATATCCAATCAAGCAATTCCTCCATGTCTAAGTTACCTTCATACATTGGGACGTTGATCTTTTCTCTGGCTCCCAATTTGACAACATCTCTCATCAAGCGTTCTTCTGTGGCATCCTCAACTACAACTTCTTCGACTTCTACTTCTTCATTTTCTGCCTCACTGACGTCTCCAACATCAAGTTCTCTCCTTTGTTTTGTTTCCATGACATCCAACCTTACTCTGAGCTCTCTCATCTCCCTTTCATAGCTCTATTTGATACGGGCGACTCTACATGTCTTCTAGGCGGCATTCTGATACCACTCTCCGATATCAACCTACCTCTCTTCTTACATAAATCAATTTTGTACTCACTCTGATACCAGTTTGGTGCAAACCCCCTTCCCTCCAAAAGGCTGCTCGACCTCCCGGTCTTGGATCGTTAGAAATACTGAGTCAGAGTGACTCTTCGGGTACTTGTGGTTACCCAAAACCACTATACATACATAGTCTCATTTTCCACAAGTGATCACAACTATGACCATGGGTATATCTCTTGACGGTTCGAACTTCGGGGATATCCAGAGCTCTTCCCTCTACTTATTCTGAAGTGCTCTTCTTCGAATATTCAAACTTCCACCATGCATCTCCTCATAGTTGTCAGCCTCACTATGGTTCAGGTTTCGCGACTTCGCAAAACTCTAGGCCGCTCGCCCACGAACCTCTGGATTTCTGAATCTCGGATTCCTTAATCCGCTGCCACGTGCTCTCTTCATGATCAATGACTGAGATCAAATCGCTACTTTAGACTTGCGATTCTACTCTCGTCAAGCCTTCAAATCTCCCGAACTTTGAAGTGCCGATCACCTTACGACTATCCTCCACATATCTCTCTCAGATCTACCAGTCTGGAATTGTTTGCTTCACTCTGGAACGAATCTCATGGATTGACTTTGATGGAAACTTCAGGATTTTTCCTCGGTGAATATTTTTGGTCGTTCTCACTCCCGAAATTTACTCCTTTGAATTTCTTTGGTTCCTCTAAAATTTTTCTTCAACACTTAGTTGAAATCCCGACCTGTGCACACTTGCAACGGGTTCTGTTCCACACTCAATTCCTCTGTGGATGATTTCACTCTCCTTGCGATTTCTCTCCAACAACTTCTCTCTTCTGCAACTAAAACCATGCTACTCCTCCTCGAGATTTCGAGTCTGAAGACTCTGTCAAGCACTCCTTGTAGACGTTTATGCACTCCTTGCACACACAAGTTCTTGCTATCTCTTATGATCTTACGAGTCGAAATAGACTCTGTCAACGCACTCCTTGCGGACGCTATGCACTCCTTGCACTCGATTGTAGAAAAGAAACAATTGAAACTTATTCAATCTTCACAGTGACTCATATATTCAACCTTGTAAATGCATTCATGGATACAAAAACAAGAAACAAGAGAGAATTGAGAATAAACAAAAGTCTACAATTCATTCATTCAGATAGACACAACAACAACATTTGGGACAATGTTCCTCTGCTATATTCATCCAACTAAACTTTACATACGTTCATACACTACTTCTCTGTAGTTCCCAGCTCATGATTGCAATGGAAATCTACACATTAGATTCAACAAAAATAACCTATCTTCTACCAACAACCTCTCCTTGGAAACAATACAAAGTTTTTTTTTTTTACAAAAGGGTGCTCTTCGAGCCTTTTCTTCCAACTACTCTAGGCTATCCTATCAAAATTAATGCGATCAACTACTAAACATTTATTACAATAAATATCAAGTTAGATAGATAAGATCAAGTGCTCTAGATCTATGTTGCAATCCTTCACATTAAAACAAAACACATCCCCCATCGATTTTACGCGATGGCTCAACTTCCGATCATTAAAGAAGTTCATAATCTTAAAAGCTTTGTCATATATTACATTAATACACTGATCTTTGAAATTCAAAATACGTGCTAGTGCA
>CBVK0101515700.1:0-31301 GCA_900067695.1 Picea abies
CATGGAGACACCTAATATGACTAGGGGCGTGGAGATCAAGGGGAATGTGCCTTTTTTTGACATAAAGTGGGTTTTAACTTTATGTTATCTGATTTTTATTGATTTATGGCCTATATTGGGATATTTTGGCCATTTTTTAGGGATCTTGGGCCCTTTTTGAGGCCAGATCTTGGGGAAAAGTTGGGAGATGGTTACCAAATTCAGATCTATATAAACCATGGGTTATTGAATCTAAAGGAAGAGTTTCAGAGAAAAGAAATGCTGGAGGATTGTTGAGCCAAGGCCATTGTTATGCAGGGAAGCCACTGAGGAGTGCACCTTTGCGGGCCATTTCTGGGAGCTTCATGCATCCGTTTTCAGTGCCATAAGTTTTGATGGGTTCTTGAGATTTGGTAGAACACAACCAACTCATTTTGTAATCCACTGGAACCTTCATGATGTACTTGAAAATATTTGAAGATAAATAAGAAATACCACTGAGACAAAGGCCTAGAGACGTAGGCGAGATTGTCGAACTCTGTTATCACATTGGTGTTTATGGTTTGTCGTCTTCATGATTATGTTCAAATCTATATAATACTTAATGGCTGATATGTTTCTTCATTAAATATTCCTCTTACTTCAGTTTCCTAAATGGTATTTAACTCGTGCATAATAACTCAACCATTGTAGTTTAAAAGATCTTTTTAGATCATCGATGAAGGTATCCAAAGAGGGCATTGTCTAGGATGCTCCTGTAGTCAACCTATGGGTGTGGAAAGTAGAAACAAAAAATGAATAATCCAGACCAAGTTTTGACAAAATGGTGAGAACCATTCACTTTTCCTCCTTTGATTTATCAACCCCGCAAGCCTTGAGTTGCAGCAACAAATCCTTGTACCTTGTGAAGAAATACTGGATGTTTTCAAATCCTTTTGGATCCAATGAAAGTAATTTGACCTCAAGCATGTTTCCTCTCATCTCATCTTGTTTTCCAAAGAGTCCTTAGATGGTGGTCTAGATCTCATTTGGAGTTTTACAAGTTGATACATGAAATGACAACTCAGGGGACATGTGCATGCAGAAGGCTCCGTAAGCCTCATCCATTCTATTGAGATATTTGTATTTTTAAATGGATGGCATGGTTTCTTTTTCTATAGACATGATTAACCTGTACAATACTTTACCTCTAAGAAAAATTTCCATCATTTCCTTCCATTCAAAGTAGTTGTACAGGGTGAGAATTGCCAACGGCGGAGATTCAATTCTTCCTGTGTTCTTCAATCTCCAGTACTTGCAAATAAATGATAGTGTGACTTTTTCCTAGAAGCCTATGGGCTCTGATACAATGTAGAATGTGGTGAGTATCTTCACAAGAGATCTAGCTAGAAAAAGAACGAACACAACTTGCAAAATAGAGAAGACAATAGAAAAAAATAGAAATGTATTAACCAAGTGAATGAATAATAAATTACACATGATATACTCTGTATAACTCAACTAATGCACACTGGAAGAGAAGACAATGCACCATAGTGGTGATCTAGAGAGATATGGACACACACATGGAGTTATCAGAGTTAACTGCCACCTATTCCTAGTTAACTAGTCATGTAGTCTTCAGTTAACTGAGTCATACGTGTGGAAGTGAGAGAAGGACATGCAACTGCTGGTGATAAAACCAAGGTTTCCATGCAAGAGCGACTTCCACTAGTCTAACTAAGTGTAACTGAATCTAAATTGAAGATAATATTCTCCTATAATGTAGGAAAGTTTCCTAAAAAATAGGATACCCTCAATAATGACTAATAAACATAGGAAAATAAGGAAAAATATCCTAGGTGTGTGTAATATCTCCAACAAGCGACACACGGAAATGTTGCATTTTCATATTTAATACTTTATCTAAACCCATCAAAGGAAGGAGAACAACTACAAATCCAAAACACATTGTTGGATGAGTTGGGGTGAATGGGCAAGGCAACAACTGGTTCACTTTAGTCTCTGGACAAAAATTATGCCAAATGCCATGTGTTCCTCCAAAAATCTTCAAGCATCAACTCAAGTGATAAGGATCTTCCTTGGATAACTCAAGATGGATAGGAACACAACTTGTAATTATATAGAGAAAGGAAGGAACACTAGAAAAGGAGTTTCCAGGTATGGGATGCTGCTCCGAGAATGAAGGGATTAGGGAAGCTTTTTAAAATTTTATCAGCATGATCTTGCACCTTAGTTCTTCTTCCTCATCCATGCCCTTAATTTTTCATTTATACCATCCTTCAGAGGTTGAGGAGGTTGAATTCCATTTGGTACAGGCTTATGGAGGTTAGGAAATGAGCCCAATCGAAATCCCCGCTTGAAAAAGTGGAATTATTTTATACTTTCCATTTTTTGAGGGAATCTGCTGGCAACAAGCTAGCAAGGCGTGGATGTATGCATGTTTCATAAAGGAAACCTATATATATAAGAAAAATTCAAGTTTTTTAGGTGACTTTGATAAGGGAAGTTGGGATTTTGATTAGCAATCTTGGCGAAGGGTTGGGCTATGTCACAAATGCATAGGTGTGGAAATTTGTGCTATAACAAATGCCCCCTAATGTGGGACGTCAGAAGGGAAAGTGATGGCCAAAATACATTATAACTCCGAGAGGAGAGGATGAAATGAAATAATCCATTGAGGTTCCCAAGACAATTGATCCAAAAAAAAAACCACCATCCAAAATCAAGTAAAAGTATTATCTTCCCAAGTCAGGAATACCTATGCTCATGAGTGATGTAAGCATGGCTGCCAAATAAAATACACTGTGGTTACATGGAATATATGAAAGTATGATTAATGTCCATGGCCACGAGCAATACATAGTGGATCCATGTGATATATATGAAGTAGCAAGAATGACCATGAGGAATACACAATGGATCCATGTGAAAGTATACCATAGCCACAAATAGATACACAGTGGAGCTATGTCTCAAAATAAAGAACAAAGGATATATGGGACTAATGTAGTGAACAAGTTGATCCTCTGCAAGTACCAATGTTTGTGGAGTGGTACAATATGTGTCGGGTAGGAGAAAAAAAGATGTGATGCTCGTACTTCACCCGAAGTCTTCAAAAAAATCCGTCGTGGTATGAGTCTACACCATGTGAATAGATGTGTTGGGGTCGAACATAGTGAGACATAGTTTGATTACCGATCATTAATGTATATCGTTAAAAAACACGATATAACCCACTAATGATGATAATGGGTGTCAAGGTACCATGGTACAATCTAACAAGTGTGAATAAATGAGTTGATGTCAAACACCTGGTAGAATATATCAAGCACGGGACATTGATGTATTCCCACTTTCAATAGCGAGGGAACCTTCCATTGGTGAATACAAGATCCATGGTACCAAATATGACTCCAGATCCTTGCCCCAGAGAAATATGTTCTGAAGTCGATAGGAAGAGATCCATTGGATCCTCTATCATCCAACATGAGGGGTAGCAAAAGGCCAACTATTTGGAAGGAATCAAATGAACAGATTGTAAGGACCACACTGAGGTATGACTCCAACATGCACTGGATGGAATAGTGCATGATAGAGGCTCTTTGAATAGTATCCAATAATGGAAACTATTGAAAAAGATGAAGAATCCACCAATGGGTTCAAATGGAAACCAAGGTACCGCATGAATCCCTATGTGTGATGATTGTTGTTGACGTCGAACACAAGGGAAACCACTTAATCAATGACCAATGATGGTTTTTCCTCTTTTAAGTGAAAGTTCACCTATCAATAATGGAAATAGGCCCATGGTGAAAATTTAGGTCATACTCTCAGAGCAATGTGTCAGATTCGATAAGAGCAGACCCACCAACAAGAAGTCAATGGGGACCTTCTATACTAGCACAAGTAAAGGACAAAGATACTTGTGATGATGAGACAGAATTGACCGACTCGGGAAGGCCAACATGCAAGGTCAGAGACTAACTGTAGAATGGTTGACTCATGTTGAAACTTCCCTTGAACAAAAGCACGACACATTATGTGACTTAGGTAACATAACTATAAACTGGGATACATTTGTGATACAAGAGGCATAAACAAATGCTCCATGTGGTTGGAAGAATAACGAATTCGGGGATATTATACTCAATAACGAGAAAAAGTATCCTAAAGCCATACTAGACCCAAAATGATGAGATAGTGACTCGAGATTATGCTTTGTTCAAGGGTGACGAAACTACTGCCAACAAAAGAGATGGATCATTTCCCCCCTTCTTTTTGGTTTTTTGATTTTTTTGGTCTTTTTCATATTATTAAAGCCTGAAAAAGAATAAAATAATGCTATAGTACAGTGGAGGAAACGAGTGTCACGAGCAAGAAAACTAGTTCCAGATCACAAGGAACATACATATGCTCAATGCAAGGAACCGTTGAGGAAAATATATGAAATGATCTTACTCAAGCATTTTCAGATTTTGATTGGCCAAAGAAAAATAGACGAGAATGTCAACCTAGGTTTATAGCCATCAAAAATAAAATCCTAACTCACAAGTATCAATTACAAGTGCTTAGGCTAGTCTTTTCACAAATAAAAGCTTGCTGGAAAATTCATTTTAATATGATTTTCTGAATATAATAGTTACTGAAAACAAGTGTAAAGACAGAAGTAAGACACCAAGATGATAATCAAGATAGATGAGACATAAAACAATCCTTTATTTCATTCAAATTCACCAAAGAGTCATTTTATTTACAAAATCTCATACAAAAATTTCGGACCAAAGTCAAACTTAGGCATCCCCGATGGAACATACAAAAGGACCTCTGATAGAAAACCAAAACTGAACTCTAAAAGCTGGATCATCTTGCCACATATTGCTTCCTACTCGACTCTGCACAATAGCCTTTGTTAGTCATGAAAACTAATTCACAAATAGACAAGTCTACACAGACTATCAAAGATAGATTAACACCTTTGAAAAACAAGTGTCTGAATGATGTAATTCAACCTTGAATGTTGCTATCTACAATAAGACCCTGCTATCATAAAAGAGAATTAGGCTTGTGATAAATTAAGGAATGAATGAAAACTGAACTATCTCAACATAAACTCAAAGAGCAAACCTTAGTATGCTTCTCCTTCTATCCTCCTCTTGTTCCTCCCTTTCTTTTTGCCTTTAAGCAAATTAGAATTGGTTGAAGTAGTTGAACCACCTCATTAGTTAATTTAACTAAGAACTCAACCAACTTTTTAGTTAAGGGGGGAAAAGTAATAAGTCATAATAAGGGTTTTAATAATAACTAGTAGGTGGGACCCCTTGTAACTCCCATTTAGCTCTTAACAATTATAACATAACTAGTCAATTAAGCAAGAACAACTCTCCTTGTGACTCCCATCATCACCTGCACATTTGACAATTTATCTCATTTATATTTGACATTGTTTTCAAAAATGCATTACTCATATATCCAAAAACAAAACATGTTGTCAAAAAATTCCTGAAGTCAACTGTCATCAATAATAGATAAAACAAAAAAAACTCAAAAGCCATATTTCCCACTCTGAGATGCAATCTTTCCTTGATTGTTGTTGTCACCCTTTGATTTTCCTGAATTTTCCTTTGGTTGCACTGAGCCTTTAGGCCTAATCTTGTTGATCACGTGAGAACAATCATCCCTCAAATGCATCCGAGAAGACATAGATTTATCAGAGTCATTGGAGGGCGAGGAAGGGGCAACAATGGATTTTCCTTTGTCAAGGGCATGGTGGGCCTTAGTTTTCAACCTTTTGCTACCATGAGAGGACTGAACTAGTGAGTGAATAGGTGTAGCTTGGACAATGGGGTTAATAGGCGAGAGAGCAGGTAGGGACAAATTGGGCCAGCCACAATGTTGGGAGACTGTCGGTGGAAAATCTCTTGCCATCCATCGTTTTCGGGAACCTCAGGTTGAAATCAGACATGAGGGGGCACAAGAATACCAGGGGCTTGTGGAGCTTGGAAAGGAGGCCTTTCAGGCCTAGGTTGGACTATTCCTTGCCCAATCCAATTGAGAAATCCGACCTGAAACAACTGGCCTAGCTCTTATGAGTCAACATCAAAGTGTATGGAGAACCTTGACCTTCTTGGGCCTCTGTTCCAATTACCCCTCCCTCGGTTGCCTCTGTCATGGCTACCTCAGCTGAAAAAACTCATTCCTGCATGCATGATGGATTAGAAAATAATCTTTTAAACAACCATACATGATAACTCTTTAATATAGATTTTGGCTTCGCAACATATCAGGCTCATGCAATCCAATCCATAGAATTTTTTTAACTGTCATCAATGAGCAGGGGGTGAACAAAAGGTCCTAGGATATGCGAGGAGGTTGTATTAAGCGAAAAATGATAAAATGAGGGGGAAAGAAACAAAGTTACTGCTCAAAGACCACAACAATCAACTGTAATGCAACAAAAAAAACACCATTGTAATCCAACGACCTTAAATTGTTTCAATACATAATGTTTCTTGACTGTAATTAATTTTAGAATAGGGAGTGGAAAATGAATGTGGGAAGGCGAGGGGGTTGTAATTAGCGGAAGGCGAAATAATGGTAGGGAAGGAGAGTGATTACTGTTCATAAAATTAATTCAGTGCTCCATAAAACCATTCTGCAAAAGGAAACACACCAACCAAATGACCACTGAGACCCCCAAAAATTATTGTGTATTGTCCAAACAACTCTGCATATTTAACTTGCTCACCGTTGTAATCAAATATTTAACATAGTATCATCAAAACAGATAGTATGCATTCCAAAACAACCTGTAGGGGAGCTCTGCTCCTCTCATTTATCCATTAATACTTTTAAACAATTCCCAAATGTATAAACAATAAACTATTTCCACTTTGTTCAGCATCAAAATCAACCACTGCCCACAAATTATTCCAATCATCAAATACAAACTGAAATGCCGTGCTCGATTTTGTCTTTCAATCATTTAAAAAATGAATTGCAACGAAGTTATACTGTCATAGCACATGTGCCTATCATTGTTAAAAAGCATGGTATTCATTTAACATATAGAGTGGACAATCAACACCACAATTCATATCCAAATTGCAAGATCACGACTTGCCATTTAAACACATAGACAACAATCACCACTTCAACTCACGCTATGCTGTGGGATACACAAAAACATTCGACCAAACACAAGCGTATTTTTGTGACTGTACAAGTCCAATTTTCTTTGACTCTAAACATTAAAAATGTTGGGCTATCCATCCAATACAACGAGGCATCAACAACAGGCCCAATTTTACAACACAAATCAATCAAATTACAACAAGCCATTGTTCAGAAACTCGTGACCTTCTCTAATGGTGCAATCAATTAATATACAGTGGATAACCATGCCATAATTATCATGATTGTGACATTCCCATTGAGCAATTATAAAACACACAATCATAGTATTATTAACTCAACCTATCGGGCCAAGCTATCATTCCAAAACAAAGAGGCAACAACAATATTGCCCAAATTAATCAATATTGAAATCGAACCATACTGTGTAAAACTTGTGCCCCTCCTTGATGACACAATCAAATGACCATACACGTATATTGGATGAAAATTCCATAAACACCCCGATTGCAATAATCATTTGGCCATTAAAAACACACAGTTACAGTAATCATTGATTCATGTTATAGGAACACCACTCATACCAATGCATCAAGTGCGAAGCATCATTGTGCATTAATCAATTAAAAACAATGCGGGGTTATCAATTCAATAAACACAAGGACAATGACTGTAATTTGATTTAACAACTCATTCCAATTAACCATGCTGAGATTATCCATCCAATTATAATAACAATTGGAGTGACTCGATACCAAAACCAACACCACTCTCATATAATCAACGAGGTGAGCCAGTAATCCACCCTGTCAACAACATACCACCAATCCATAACTACCAACAATACATCCGACAGGCCATAACAGTCTCCTCTATCAACACTTGGACTTGAGGAAGCAAGGGCTTTCTCTCTGGACCAACACAGGGAGGCTAGATTCGACTCTTCTTGATTGTGAAAACCTCCGAGACTAATGGTGCACACACAAGAAATACCATAATTGACTTCATGGACAAGGTGAAAAATCCCATGACAGGAGAAGCTATGAATAGAGGAGCAAGGCTCCATTTAGGCCTTGTAACAATACTTAGCACATGCAGGGTATAACCCTCGTGGCTCTCCCATCCAACCAACTAACAACGCTGGGGTGAAGAAGAGCCGATAATAAGAAATATAATCCACTGCACGACAAATAGTAGCATGAAAAACTTAATGCCCAAGTGACTAATGTGCAGTGACACCATGTATTTCAAACCCATTAAACCCCATAAAAGACAAGATTGGGTATGGGATACGAATGCGTGAAGACAACCAATCATTCTAGACCAACGAAACCCTCCAACTAAAACCAATAAGGATGACAGAGAGCCTCTATGGCTGCTGACGCTCATGACGACCAACAACATTATGACTCCAAACATTATTGCAGTGAAATCCACCAACGATTCATTCCAAAAATCACAATTTTACACAGTTTCCATACTTAAGGAAAGTGCAAACCCATACATCCAAGCCAATATCTATTTCATAACCAGAGCAGACTCATGGATGGAAAAAAAAAACATACATGTAATCAAAAGCACCTTAAAACGCCAGTTGGCCGAGCGGTTCTCCCTCAACTAGAAAGCCGAAGCATAACCACAACAACACAGTTGAACAATAGATGATAAGGGTGGTGGCCAGTGGAAGGAGTAAGGGTGACGTGTAGTAAATGCACATCGCCTCCATTCCCAGCTCATTAATTCCTTAGTACACGCCAACAAGCTTCCCATTAACTCAATTAATTAAGCCATATATTGAAACCATCACCCACTAAAACCAATAGCATGACCCATATCAAACTTATGCCATAACATAAATCACCATTTCATATAACTCAATCAAATCACATAACTATTAGCTTATTGCTAGGGTTAACAACAACCATTTAAATTTCAATGCATGTAGAGTAGTATATAGCATAGTTTAATTCCTTCCCTTTGCATTTGTTTACATTGCTTTTGCCTTTTCCCAACTGCTCCTTATGTCTTGTTACTATCATGTCTGTTGTGCAGGTGTCCCAAGAATAGATAACAATGGTATCAATGAATAACATAGGCAGTTGTAACCTAAAATTAGAGCTTGGAACATAACATGCCTTATTCATTATTTACTTGTCGCACATAGAACCAATACATAATAAGACCAATCCATCGCCAATAAGATCTCATCAACCATGTAACCAGTGTCGAACAGTGGCACAAACATCAAATAAGAGCCAAATATTATCTCCAATCTACAAGGGGGTCCCACCTACTAGTATTATTTAGCTTTTATAATAATAGGCTTTAGCAACACTTTGTGGGAAAAACTTCATTGCGATTTTAATCATCAACAGGAGCCACGTGTAGGATAAGGACACTCAAGGGAATGTTTCCGCCAAGGTTAAGGTGTTGAGTCCCAAAGGCATATATTGCAATGCTGTGAACTAATAGGAATGCATAAGCAATGGGTTCAACAATGGCATGCTAAAGTCGACATTAGGACTAAAAGCCCAAGCAGTCAATATGCAATACAAATGGACCTAAACCTCATTTTGGAAGCCCCTATAAGTAAGATTCCAATAGTGTTCTTTTTCATAAATTTAGACTCCCGAGCTTGAAAAAGTGTAAAACAATACCAAGGAGAATTCGTATAGTCAATGTTGACTAGAGTATTCCTTTTTCGTAATTAGTCCATTTAGTTCAAAAAAGGGGTAAAATTTCACTGAATAGACTTCCTTTCATATCTGTTTAATGAGTGTGAAAGAAAACAAGCTCACTCGACAATCTTTTCATTTTTAAGGAGCCTGGAAATAGCTTAACTGAAACTATAGGAGATAACGAAAGGAGTCTCGTAGGCAATAGCGAGAAGAAGATTGGGTAAGAAGAATGGAGTTCATACACAATTTCATGGAGGGAATAAATAGGACTCCCAATCCTAACAAATCTTGCAGCATGAGTGCTAGAATGCAAAAGGGGTTCTAAACTAGGGTGCCCATGGAAGTTAGGATCTACCTTCAACGAAACAACATTCTGAGCAAAAAGAAAGGCTGGGGCTGTAAGTTAATGGGATTGACACTAGGTTAAAGCAGTAATGACGACCTACTCTAAATTCTAGTTACAAGGAAACATCACCTGCCAGAGTCTTGAAAAGACTCAGTCAACTGATTAAAGGACCAACAAGTACCCAAAATATAGCTTTATGAACCTGCCATGGCAACCAGAACACTACAAAATAGCTTGACATTAGTTGAGTTAATGGAAAAAATATAAACTATGGAAAGTGGGTTTAAAATTTGTATAAATAAAACAATTTTTACCATTTTACCATTTCATTTTCACTATAAAATTAACCCAAAATTGGAAAAACCCTTAAAACTTCACTTAAATATTGCGGGAGCTTGGAGCAACGAAATCATGAGTCGTCTGGACCAAGTAGGAACTCATCCCATTCTTGTAATTTTCATCTTTTCAAATTTAAATTTTCATGAAAATTTGAGGGTTAGCCCTCCCTTTTTCTTCACGAGTCTGCACTTCCGCAGGTTTTCTTAAAGTGAGACGCAAATGTGAAGTGCCCAACTTCACAACCTGTGGAGGAGGTGGCCAAACCATTAATGACTATATAAATAAGTACTGCAAGGATGGCACAAAGAAAATGGGCTCACAAGTGCCAATCAAACAAATTACCAACCCGAGCCTAAAAGTGATATTATACACCATAGTTCGCATCATGGGGTCAAACTCTTTGCATTTAGCTGCATGGTATCAAATGTAACATGGTGTTGAGTCTTTGAGACCTACGATGTTTGACTAGATTTCCACCATGATCTCATGCATGCATACTTAGATTACCGACTGCAAGTTGCAGAAGACCAAACAATTTGGGTTTGGCAGCGTCCTATGTACATTCTTCTTTGAGAAGGTGCCGATGATGAGCATGAGGACTCATATCCGAGGACACTTATGACCATGGCCCACCATGGTACAATGTACCAATTTTTTGGCTGTCTAGGAGGAGGGAAAATTTCTAACCCATTTGATGATTACTTCTTTGCTTGGTGGGAGCATCAAATCCCATTTATTGAGGACCATCCATATGTCGGGATCGACTATACCCACAATCATGACGTTATCATTCCTCCTAGTGACTAGCTTGGGGACATAGGTAACTTTCATTTTATGTTATTTAATTTTTATTTTTTGATTATATATTATATGTACAAATGAAAGAATTATATCTTTTTGGTGAGATCCATAGTATTAACATGTGCTCCTTTAAATGTGCAGACAAAGCACCGGTGAGACCAGGAGGCATTCCACGACACAGTCTTCGGGGAAGAGAGGAGGTCGTGCACAACAAGGACTTTACGAAGCGTGGGTAGGAACATGGAGGCCATGACATGCTCCATTCCCATGGCCACTATAGATGACCTTCCTGTAGGGATGCAACATCATGTAGTAGGAGTACCTCATACATGGGTCTGTATGTTCTGATGTCTAGCAAACACCGTACTTTTCTATGACAGGGTTCACCGACATCAGGCCTAGACTATTATGTGCCAAGAGAACCATTTTGTACTGATATATATTCGACGCTGGTAGCCCACATTTTCTATTATGGACCTCTTTATATATATATATATATATATATATATATATATATATATATATATATTTGTGCGTTATTTTTGTATTTTTTCTTGCAAATGATAAATATTTACATGTGTAAAATGTGTGCTTACGTGATTAATGAAACAAATGCCAATCTAAAATATAATTAGTGTAGGAATCAACTACTAGATTAACACGCTTAGGAACATGCTCATAAGTAATGAATTCAAATGATTGTTCCAAAAGACGTACCCTAAGGAAACAATGCAACGAGATCAAATCGTAGACCCAATATAGACCATTCAATTGCGAGACCACCAACTCAAAATCTAAAAACACATGAAGACGTCAAATTCCATGCGACAAAGTATCTCGTAAAAGCTCAATAGCGATTCTATATTCAGTAACATTATTGGTAGTTTCTTTGAGACACACACCTCCTGTAGACACTAGCTGGCTAGTAGGCAAATAAATCACCCAAGCTATGGAAGCCAAGTTTTGAGAATGGAGACTGACACTGTTTGTGTATCCAATATAAACAGATGATTCCTCGAGCATCTTCCACACAACAGAAGCACACAATGATCACTAACACGAAAAAAAAGGAGAAACTTCAAAGTAAAGTTATGCACAAAAATAAACACTATTTACAAAAGGACTAATACTCGAGCTGTAAGGCTCAAGCATAGTACTTTTTAAGGTAGAGCCCATTCCTAGGCTATGAAAACACATTCCCCTCATAATCTACTAGCTCATAAGATTGTTTTCCAACACCCGTTGCACAATATACAGACCATACCACATGGGGTTGACCTTAACTACCTCCAAGGCATCTTTGTCCCGGTCATAAACTAAGACAAGGCCTCCTTTGGATAACACCCTAGGATGAATAGACTTGTCATATTGAGACTTGACTCTTTTCTTATGTGCTTCATTTTCCATTGCCACATCTTGATGTTGCTCGTCAATTTGTTCGAGATGTTCTTCGAGCTAAGTCGTATCTGGGAGGAGCTCGACATTAATTTTGAGCAAAGGGATTTCAAACTCAATAGGAAAGACTCCTTCAACTCCATGGACGAGTTGAAAAGGTGAGAAACCTGTTGCAGTCTTAACTGAGGTTTGTGTTGACAGGACGAAATTCGCCCAACAATAGTAAGGGGTTCTCCTCGATAAGAAGTCCCAGTTAGACCTCTTGCCGTTTGGAATAGGGAACAAATCCATATTCTGGCTCGGTAGCCATTGATGGTTTGGTTCTACCAGTTGCGGCCCGGTCCAACGATGAGGGTGAGTGATGGGTGGTTGTGCAAACAAAAGATGTAGATGAAGACTATCTACTTGCAGGCCTAATCTAATTCTAATCTAACCTATCCTATATAGGAGCGGAGTAACGTAAGTGAATGAGCTGTGGAATGAAACTAACTCTACCAATAACTTCATCCAGATAGATGAAATGAAGAAATAAAGTTAGATAACATATGCACATGAATATATAACCATAATAGTCGAAGTCACTATATCACATACATTAGCAACTCATTTGATCAGGACATGTAATATAAGAAAGAATGGCAAAAACTGCAAGAAGACATATATTGCATCAGAAGAGTCTATAAACAAACATGCTCTTATAGCCCATGTGAAAAACAAACATTCTACTTGAAATAGTTCGCAACAAAATAACAACACATGCAAGTCCTTCTCTCAGTCAAAAGTTGGCCTCAAGGGCTACTCCATATTAACAGTTTCAACAATAGTACATGAAAACTCTAGGACAACTCTCCAATTTTAGTTGACACTATATTCCCAAAGTAGTTAAGAGGTGTACAATGTTTGAAGAGCGAAAATCCCTTTCTTTCGGTTCTATTCTAGTATTTATTGAGGTTCAATAAGACCTTTGGTCTTTTGTCTCCCTTGGTCAAATTTCATCTTCCAATATTTTTCCTCATCCTCTTTGTAATGATGAGCAATAAGGACAATGATTACATTTCAAATTTGTCTCCTAGCGCTAGTGGGTCGACATGGATTTTGAACATATGTGTCTTGCACATCATGAAGATTGGCTTTGGGTGTGGGGGCATCTTCGTTGTCCTAAGTTTGACAGTCGATCGTCATGGAATTTATAAATCCCTACTTCATACATTTTCCTGATACTTTCTTTGTTGCTCCTCCATCATTGATACATCTTTCGTTATCACTCCTTAATCATCTTTAGCAGTATATTTCATCATGAGAACGTTGAGCGCGATCCTCCTTTGCTCGGTACTTGACCACATTCAACATACAATAGATTAGAGTAAATTCAAATAAACTATCGATAATAATCATTTGAATGAAAATAAATGGGGGATAAAATAATTGAAGTATCATTTATAAAATTCCATGAGTTCGATTCATGGTTCCTCTACTCGCAGTCGAGTTATGGTGTTCTCCGAGGCTATCAAAAAGGTATAATATATTAATACAAAAATAAGTATACCATAGGTTAGGAATTTTTTAAATAATATAACTAAGAAGTTGTATATATCAAAGATAAATTTCCAACAGTATAATGAACGTGCTAAACAGACACCCGAGTCGAAAGTTACAACCATTTTAAAGGTGGTTTTCTTGTGTTCGGAGGAGTTAGTACTAACTCCTCTGATTTGCTCATAGGAGTTAGTACTAACTCCTCTGACCTGGAATAAGTGTACCATGCATTATGAATTTATTAAACCACATAACTATAAAGTTCTATATCTCTAAAATACCTTTCCAACAATATAAATAAGTCACAAAACGGACACCCGAGTCAAAAGTTATGGTCAATTTACGAGAGATAGTTCTCTTATGCTCGGAGGAGTTGATGGTAACTCCTCCGACCTGGAATAAGTGTACCATCAATTAGGAATTTCTTAAATCACATAATTAGAAATTTGTATTTCTCATAAAAACCTTTCCAATGGTATAAAGAAGTTGTAAAACAGACACCCGAGTCAAACGTTACTACCATTTTATGAAAGGTGGTTTTGACCTACTCGAAGGAGTTGATGGTAATTCCTCCGATTTGCTCAGAGGAGTTGATGGAAACTCCTACGACCTGCTGGAGGAGTTGATGGTAACCTCCAAATTGCTTGGAGACTTTCTTAACAACTTCCCTGAACTTGCTCGGAGGCTTTGAAGGAAACTCCTCCAAGCAACTCAAAAGAGTTGAAGGGAACTCCTACTTCCGGGGAAAGGAAAATTGGAAAAATTCTAAGTGTCAAACTAGCAAGAGACAATGAGAGTTTGAGTTCAAAAACCCATAACTTCCTCATACGATGCCCGATTGAGGTGTCATTTTTTGCAATGTGTATAGCACATAGAAAAATTTCTATCAAGATAACTAAACATGTTGTTGTAACATTTGAGTGGATCTATTTCTAATGATGGCCATGACTATCGAGGCTTGCCTAGTAGGAAATCCTAGATGATTGTTTTGGAAATTCTAGACCTTGGATTTCAATTCCGTTAGTTATGTTGGAATCGTAATAGATAGAATAATACATTTAGCATGTTTTAGAGATGAAAAATTAAGTTTGGCGGATGCCAAAATTTTGCGCCCAAAGGAGTTTTTTAATGAAAGTTTGGGTCCCATGTTTGTTGGTGCTTCATCCAAATTTAATTTCGTCAGTTTTTGGGTCATCTGTGATGTACAGGATATTGATCCACCCTTTAATATTGAGATTATTCATTAATATCACAAAGTTATACATACGCCAAAACTGCCAATTGACATCCAATGCGCTTAGCACTGTCTAGGAGTTGAAAGGACCAAATTTCTCCCAAAGTGCATTTTAGAACCAATGCAAGACCTGTAGGTGTTATTATCAACCCATATTATTCTAGGTGAGGCTTCCACAATGAATATTTAGTTGTAACTTCAAGAAACACAAAACAAACAAGCTAGTACCATGTGCACAAAGAAAGCCACTAGGAACACTAAAACTTGATTATGACTGTGATATGAAGCAAATCAATTGAGATAGTAAATTAATGACCAACTGTCTAGATAAGCGTGGAGAGTTTAATCATTGGAAATTTAACGATATTGACTGATGAACGCAATAAGAAGGGATTCGAGATGGAAGGGGAACGATATAAGCCTCAAGGTGAAAGTGGGCTACGCTGACCTGATCAACATCGGCGAGAGGAAGCAGATTGTCCTCGATTTTCTCGATGACAATGAGGGGTCAACATCCTTCCTCTAATGCATTTGCGACATGAGAGGGAAACTTGTCAATGGGTAGCATGTCAGGAAGAACAGGTGAACCTCATCAATAAGCAATGTAATGAAGCAAAAGGGAGAGATCGTCACTGTTATGTGATGAAACAACATGAGTAGAAGTGAGTTAGCTAGTGAAAGGCATGCACTCGATAATCATGTGACCAATATCGATGAGATGACATCGATCATGAAAATTTCACCGACGATGAAGATGTGAGTCAGTGAGGTTTGGCAGAAGTGAGATAATGCGTTAGCCAATTTCAAAGGGAGGTAGATGATGAACTGATGAGAAAACCAATGGCGCATCAATGCAAAGGTGGAAGAAGGATGCACACGTCAGAATGCTATGTATCAACGTAGAAAGAGTGGACTCACCGAAGTGCGGATCATCGGGTATAAGTGATCCATGGAGTAACTGGAAGTGGTAAAGTGAGGTAGGGTGAGGATAACTTGGGCGTAAGTATTTGCACAAGAGAGAGAGAGAGAGAGAGAGAGAGTGAGGGTTCTGATCGGAAGAATTAAAGGGAGGCCCAATTTCTTGTCTTGGATAGAGGCTAAGATAAGAAAATTGAGAGGATGTTGTGGGGGCACAACAGTTCGGTAAGCCCATAATGATGGATATAACATAAAATTCCAATTCGATCTGGTTGAGTTGACCGTCCTTCTCAATATTGTTTTTAAGGATTTATTAACAACTTCAACCTTACCATTGTCCTAAGGATAGTAGGGAGACGAGTGCTCCTATATAAAACCCAGTTTTGATGCTAACTATGACATCATGTGGTTTTGAAAGTGACTGCCATGGTCAGTGACAATCTCTCTCTAAACCCCAAACCTAGAAACAACCCGATTGAAAATGAAAAGTGCAATAATTTCACCATCATTCTCAAATGTCAGCATGGATTCAAGCCACTTAGTGAAGTAGTCCATGGACACTATGATGTAACAATGCCCCCTTGAAGAAGTTGGGTGGAATGTCATAAAATATACCCCCCACTTGGTGAAGGGGCTAACGGTAATGATGGGAAACATGGGAGCAGGGTGCACAGACATCTTCTTTGTAAAAAATTGACAAGGATGGAATCTCTTGACTACCTCAATACAATCCTTAAAGATCGTAGTCCATAAATAAATGATGTGCAAAATCTTCTGGGTTGTTTCCAACCCTGATAGATGATCGCCACATGCTCCACCATGAAAATCATTCAATACTACTTCCACCTCTTCATGAGTGAGGCAATGAAAAAGGATTGAGTCTAACCCTCGTCGATACATTCTGTAAGTGATAATGAGATAGTTTTTATCCATATGAAGAATCTGTTGTCGCTCATCTCACTAATCGTGCGGGGGGAAATTCAAATTTTGGAGATATATAAGGATATCTCTGTACCAAGGGTTAGACGAAGAGATGAGGAAGATGCACTCATTAGGGAACGAGTCACCGACCTCACCCTCCTCATTCTCAACTGGAAACTTTGACATTAATTCGACAAAGAACAAATATTTCTTAGATTTCGCTGAGGCAAAATCCAAGTCGAATTCTTGAAGCACCACAATCCATTTGTTGTACTTCCCATCGACAATTCGTCGAGTCAAAACATATTGAAATGGATTAACAATGGATATGACGATTGTCTTGCACAAAAAAATGTAATGATGAGGAGGTTGAACAACATGAAATGTTGTTAAGGCCAGCTTCTTGACATGAGAGTACTTAAGCTCAGGACCCAACAAAGCATGACTCAAGTAGTAGATGATGTTCTCTTGGAGCTCATCATCTGCCTGAACCATAACCATGCCAATCGAGGATTCAATTGCCGCCAAATATAACAAAAAATCTTGATTATAATCAGGGGGAATCAATAAAGGAGTTGAAACCAAAGCCTTCTTTAATGCCTCGAAAGAGCGTTGAGTTGATTCATGCCAACAAAATGGGACCCATTTTTTCAAAAGGCACATGAAGCCTTTTGTGATATTGGCATAGTTAGGTACAAATCGTTGAAGGAAATTCGCCTTTCATTGTAGGCTTTGAAGTTCTTGTATAGTGCACAGGGGAGGAAACTGAGTGATTGCATCAACATTTAAGGGGTCAACCATGATCCCTTTTATTGAAACGATGAATCCCAAAAGACATCCAGAAGTCACGCAAAATATGCACTTATGTGGAATCAATCGGATTCGGTAGTAACAATACCTTTCGAAAACAAGGCGGAGGTGCAACATATGTTGATCTCTTTTTCACAAATGATCCATCAAATCATCCAAATAGGCCTCCATTATGTGCTTCAAACCATGGAAGGAAAACATCATGGCTCACTGAAACGTGGCGCCAACGTTTTTAAGGCCAAAAGGCATCTTCTTATAAGTGAAATTTCCCCAAGGATCAATGAAATTTGTCTTGTGTTAGTATTCTGGTCAGATCTCAATTTGGTTATAACCCGAAAAACCATCCATAAATGAAAATATTTCACTTCCTGTGCACTCGTCCAAAATATGATCGATGAATGGCGTTAGGAAGTTGTCTTTCGGACAAGATTTGTTCAAGTCCCAAAAATTCATACATATGTGAATCATGCTTTGCTTCTTATGAACTGGAACCAGGTTGGAAACCCATTATGTCAAAGGAACTCGATAGATGAATCCGACTTTCAACAACTTCTCTACCTTGGCTTTGATCACTGCTGCCTTCCTAGGATTCACTGGTTGCAACTTTTGTCAAACCGGTTTGACATTCTCATAGGTTCGAATCTCGTGTTGAACTATCCGAGGATATATGCTAGGAAATTCCTCGTATGACCAAGAAAAAACATCTCAAAACTATTTAAAGAGCGTCGTATACTAACAAATCTTGTCTTGAGAGCATGCCGCTCCAGTTAAGATGTTTTCAACTTTTCAATGATGTCTGAGTTCTTATAAATGTTAATTAGGACGGTTTCTGATATATTTTCCATGTTCCCCTCGACGTAGATACTATGCCTGACCAAGGGGTTCACTGTCCAATCAACACTCCTACTCACAGTTGACTTAAATTATCCATTTTCCATACGACTGATATTGGGAAGGAAATATGATCTGTGATGCATATCCTCCCATGAACTTTCAGCTCCAGTCATTGCCTCAATGATAGCTCCGTTTGAGGGCAAGACACTATTAAGACAGTCTTGGGAATTTGAATAATTTTGAGCCCAAATAGGCTCTGGAAAAAGATCATCCTCCTCCATCAATGAAGAAGTTTGATTTGGTTCTGTAGTGACCTACTGAATAGCTTGGTAAATGACCTCAGCTGTAGATAAAGGCACAACCATCCAAGTGTACACGTGGTATTTACTCACATCACACGACGAGGATAGCGTTCATGGATAATGTAAATATGATGTTCTAAACGAAGTGAAAGACGGTGGACTCAAATTTTGATAGTTGATCGATGTGGCATGAATATAAGAATTGGTGTGGAAAAATCAAAAGATCACATGACAGAAGGATACATCCCACAACCGATACTCTCATTTGCCGACTGAGAGTTTTCGATCCATAGAACTTTGGATCTCAAGTTAGTCGTGACCTCAAACATTTTGGAATATAAATGTTCGATGGTCACTATTCTTCCCTCCTGGGGAAAGCATATAACGTGAAACATCGACGAGACGACGATTGTCATGGCGTAATACCAACTCCTCCCAAGTAACAAATTATAGTCAAGCGATGCATTGACTACTTCCACCTCTACATAGATAGATTTTCCTCCTAACTTGACCAGAAAATAAGAAATATGATCATGGGGTCAGAACGATCGTCCATCGAAAGCCGTCAAGAGAGTCGGGGAAGGGGTAAGCTCTAGCAAACCAATAGCTTGCCAACAAGACAAGGACATTATGTATGTCGAAGCCCCATGGTCCTCCTTATCAAATGATTATTAGAAATGAGTTTGATCTGGAATGGAACATGATAGGGAAGATGAGGTTTGACATCAATGGCATCGAACTTCATCATGAGCTGACTAGCATAATCAATTGCTCCTATTGTGGACAACAATGCAGTGCGCTACACAAGGAACCTTTGGAGTACTTCCAAAGTAGACATTTCACTTGGGATTTGAGCCAAGTATTCGACGATAGAGTAGTTGGGGGCGGATATTGAATTAGGGTTGTGAGTTGTCCGTTTATATACACCCTTAGGTATGCGCTACGTTGTCTCTTTCTTAGGTTTCTCTATGTGTAGAGGTGCCTGATCCTCTGAAGCCTTTTTTCCCTTTTTCATCGACTTTGGGTTATTATAATAACGATTTCTAGTCTGAAAGTCGATGGTTGCTTCTTATGACTGAGCATTCTCACAACTCCTTCGTATCCGCCCGTCTGGGGTACAATTGATGTTCCCCCTTGCCGGTTGAGGTTGGAAGAACCACCCTGTAAATTTTTCCCTTGTGGGAAAGGGTTGTTCACCACAATGGGATATTGTTGTTGTTTTTTCAACTTCATAAGGCACTGGGCTTCTTCCATTTGCGAAAACTGATGTGTAAGATGATCATCCCCACAAAGCTTACAAGGGATCTTCAACTTCCTTTATTCATATTTTTCCCTCTCACCATTCTTATCAGATTTTTTATTATTACCCCCACCACCTTTATTTCCCTTTCCTTTCTTGTCTTCAGGATGCTGAGGCCCCTTTTGAGTCTTCGAGTGAAAAAAATGTACATCCGACGATTGGGTGGCGGGGGTGGTTGAACCAAGGGCCAGACCAACCGCGGGCTATTGGATAGACAAGTTTTGCATCTGGTTTGTGAACCGATTTACATCTTAACTTTGCATGGAACCCACAATTCCATCAAAATGTGGAGCTGACTTTGGCTTTTCCAAGTCAAGAGTAGACCTCGACATATCTAGCATAATCTCATAGAACATGCCAGATTGAGAGTAAATAAGTAGCTCTAATTGTTGTGCCCTAAACATCTCTTGCTCTTCTAAAAATACTCCCGAAGTCGTAACGTCCTTTGAAATATACATGAGTAAGGATTTCAAGAACTACTCAAGGAGAAACTCTGGTGGAATCATTGATTTAATCAATCTCTTACATCTCCTCCATTCTTGAATACGATTGGAAATGTGCATAGCCTTATCCTGTTCAAAGTTGGCTAGTAGTTCTGTATTGACATCATACCGAACAAGGAGTTGGAAGTGATTAAAGAACACCATAGATAAGTCACCAAATGTGGTGTATCTCACCCTTTCTATTTCTATGTACCACTTGGTGGAACCTCCAGTGAGATTGCGCTGTAACCAACACAAGCAAATCGAGTTGTCATTCAGTGACTTCGATGAACACCACAAATGGAATGTTGTCACATGGTCCCACCACTTTTTCCTTCAAATTTGGGTATGTCTGAAGGTAACTTGGTTGGGACTACGGGCCAACCAGGCTCATGAAAAATAGGGTCATTCATCAACTTAGATAGGTATGGTAAATGCAGTGTTTCCAAAAAGTGTAGCCTAGGTTGCGAGATTGACTAATTAGCAGCCTGAAAAGAGGACCTCGAATTGTAACTGACATCATATTTCCAAAAAGAGTTCGTATAAGGACTAGGGCTTGAGATAAAACCTTGTTGACCCTATTTGAACAAAGGAAATCCTCCACCCATATAGTTCCCGAAAGGAAAACCGAGGTTTCCCCCAATGGACCTATGAAGGAAAGACTCCAAGCATGGGGTTAAACTGGTCGGGAAAGGGGTTTCCCCCTTGCATGGGATGCCATTGGCCTTTGGAGAGGGGTACCCCCCAACGACGTCCCTTTCAAGGAGAAATTTCTTTGCATGGGAATGAATTGGCCTTGGAAGGGGTTTCCCCATGTCGAAACTACAGATGAGGTGAAAGGTTTACTCCCGAACCCACAATATAGTGTGAACTGAGTCGAAGTGGACAACATAATAGCATAATGAGATCTACTACCCATAGAAGTGCCCCAACCCTAGGTGGGGTTAGGGATGGAAGACGAGAAATTCTCGCTCCCGATGAATGGCAATGACCAAGGAATATGACCTCCGCCCTAGGGAAATGCTTGGTAAGGAGCTAAAATTCCCCTTGAACCAACACTCGATGCATGGGACATTGACTGAGAAGTAGCCAACATGTTTATCATTTCCATCAATGACATAAAGTACAAAAGAGAATTTGTTGTTGATGGTAGAGATGCAATTGCACTCATGGCTTGAGTGGGACCAACGACCAATGAAGGAAAGTTGTTGGTCGGAGTGGTGACATTTGACTGACTAACACTAGTTGTTTGATGAGACACACTGGGGGAAAAGATCCCTCCAATGACAATCATCGTGGTGGGATTTGCAGGGACTCCTGATGCAGACACTGGCATAGTGTTGTCCATAGCGACCCGATGAAGAGGACTACTATCAACAATATCCAATCTAGGAGGTGGCACTTGTACCATAGGATTGAGGCGCGAGTAATATTCTTCGACTCCAAGATATTTAATGATTACTTCCTTCGGTTCCAAAGCATGAACTTTTGGAGGTTCTAAGTCTATGATCTGGACCTAATGAATCTGCACAAAAGTGTTGGATGTGTCAAGTCAATGCCTTAAAGGAGGTAGAGGAGAATTATTTCTAACTTCTTCTTCAGGAGGAAGGCCTTGAATTCTCCTCGATCTACGGCGCAGTTAGTCAACCACTTTGAGGTGTCAACTCTCTGTGGGACCATGGTACATGCTAACTTAAGAAAGTCTACGATCGTCGAGCACACCACTAGAAAAAATCCTACATGGCAACAACAAACACAAACAAGCCTCGTTACTATCCCAACTCGGGTGGATTAGGTCTCGAGACTGGAATAATCACAAGGCAGGGTAAAGGGCCTTTCAGATGGAGGCACGAGTTGATTAAGTCCTATGGACCAACGAACGAAGGAATGAGAAGCAATTATCTTGATCTCCACTAACCAACCTTATTCGGTGCAAGTACCCACACTTCGCAGGGCACCCTCCAATAGTACCAAAAAGTGTGATTTGAAATCTTCCCTAGGTACCACGACAAACCCTTCTAGTCACCTTCTGAGATCCCTAGGAATGGACACTAAGGTTACCAATTCGCAGTCAACATCCGGGAGGTACAATCAACAATAGGGATCGAACATATGGGCAGGTTAGCTAAGCCCGAAGCCTCGAAAGAACTGCCTCTCATGAAAGTATGGGTACTAACAAAACCTCCAATACACGATCTTTCTGTTATGCTTAGTTAATCTCTAGAGGGGTCTCTCCTTGGATCTCCTTCACGTGACCTCATGTTTATCTTATGTGTTAGAAGAGTCTCCCATATATACTTATATGATGGTTAGATTTAGACTCTCCCTAGATTAGACTCCTATGTTTATTTTGTGGCCTTGGAGAAATTCACTCTTCACCCTAAACCAAGGCCCTAGCCTAAACTTGTTCCTGTACCCTATAAAAGTGAAGATGTCTAACAAAGTTTTAGTTAATTGTTCATTTTAGGGGCTGGTTTTACTCAACAAAATCCATGGAAGAAACTTGAATGGTGTTTATGACAAACTCCAAAAGAAAAGCACTTAAGAACACAATGTATTATGTGGTTTCTTCAAATGAAAAAGGTGTGCAACAACGCTTAAAATGTAACTCTTTTCTTTTTAGTAATTGAAACAAAATGTTTTTTGGATGCAAGATTTAAAACACTTTATAATGCAACCTAGAATATTCTTTTGAAGGTAAAATACAAAACTTTGCAAACAAAGGTTCTTTTCTTTGAAAAAGGATACCACTACCAAAGAAAACTATGATGCATAACAACTTGAATGCTAGTTAACTGAATCTTTTCTTTCAATAATCAAGGGAAAGGTTTCAAGAAAAGAAGAAACTTGGCAAACAATTATATTTTTCTTGTCTTTTCATCTAAAAGAAATGAAATGAAAAACACATGCAATTTTATTTTTCTTTTGTAAACAAGGAGAAGTAGGTATAGAGAAAGAAAGCAATCAACCAAGAGTAAATGAAAACTCAACAAGATTGGATATGTAACCTAGAAAAACAAGACTGGCCTCTCAATCAACCTAAAAACCTTATAAACAAGAACCGAATTCAAAAAAATCAAGATCTTTTTTTTTTTATGTGATCAACAAATTTTTAAAGACTTCAAAAAGAAAAAGGCAACAAGAAAGAGACCCAAGAGGCTCAACCAAAACTGAAGAACCAACCAAAACTTCCAGACTGTGAGAGAGATTTTTCAAAAAACCTCAATTTTACATAGGTCTGCGACTATGTATACTAAGGATTGTAGATATCTGTGGGTCATACACAGGAAAAGCATGGATGTCCGTGAGATATAGAAGGGAAAGTCACTGATGGACTAGGAATTTTTGAAAAATTAAAAAGCCACTCCAGAATGGGGGCTTCCAGAAACTTTGCCAAAAGTTTAAGAGAGGCTAAAGATTTACAGAAAAAATCTGAAAAACACAAAAAATCACAAAAAGCAAGAGAAAAAAAGAAACCCTAAGAAATTACCCAAACTAGGAGAATCTCTAGTATGGTCACCAATTTTGATGAAGGGATTTTTCCCTTCTGACCTTGGGTCAAGTCACAACAGAGCAAGACCAAATTTAGAAGATAGAACTTACCCTCATCTATATCAATGCATACAAGAATTAACTACTTTTATAAAGGGAGAGAGAAAGGAAGAAGGAGAGGCCTCACATATTGAATCCTTCGTTCGATGTTGATCCCCACTCTTGCTTCTTGAAGCACTCTTGATCTCTACCGGAAATAGCCTACAATAGGAAACCAATAATATACTTCTACAAGGTAGTTATACATTCAACTAACATATATCATTTGCATAGATTCAACCATATATAAAATACATTAACATATAATGAACCAATAAACACACAATAGAAGGGAAAGATAACTCTTATGTTACCAACAATGTGAGAAAGGTAGTTACAACCTAATTCAACCTTCAACACTGGTTCAGATCCAACTGCCCTGGTTTCCTCCAAATACCTTCAAGCATCAAATCAAGCGTTAAGGCTCTTTCTTGGATAATTTGTTAGGAACACACCCTGTAGTTATATAGAGAAAGGAAGGAACAATGTAAAAGGTTGTGACAAAGAGTCTGATTTTATTTGAATTATCACTAAGCTCTGCACAATTGGAAGTATGGGGCCTATGGTCACATGGGAGCTGAGTGGGATTTAGTTTTTGGAGGCACATCCTAAGTGTATGTGGCGATTCCAAAAATATGGGTGGTTTCACTTTCTACAGAAGTTTTGAGGGCGTGAGAAACATGTGGCCAAGGATTTTGCAAGAATGTTTGAAGACACAAAGGCCAGAATTAGGGATCTTGAGATCCAATTCTCTGATGCATTCATCTCGCAGGTGACAAAGTTGCCTCAAGGTGGTGAACTCTGGTTAAAAAATAAGAGTATTCAAGGCAAAGTCTAGAAGGATTTTCTCAAAAATATAGAATGAACAATAGACTGAAAGAAGGGCATGCCTACCTCTGCATTTAAAACGAAGTGGCGTGACACATTGTTCATTTTGCAAAATTCTGTAACTTGCGAAGGATGTTACGGGTTAGTATTTTATTACCATCTCAATTACTCATGAACTTTGTGAAAGGTTATGAGCTGAATATTCCCTTTTATTTGATGAGTAGTTTAAAGAAAATGGCTTTCGCAATACAACGTAACCCTAGGTCTGTGGAATGCAGTCTGTTTTATTTTGGATTGATTAGATTGTTGGTGGACTCGTCGAAAGTGAAAGAACAAAATGATAATTGGGAACAGTTCTTGATATATAACCATTATGTTGAATCCCCAGAACAACATGTGACAACACGGTCTAGATGAGAGAGTACCGAGAACAGAGCCTTAGGTACAAAAACGAGGGTTTTCAAGTTGAAAATCTTGGAAATTGAGCAAGAAAGTCCTGAAGTACCTAAGTTAGAGGATATAGAGCCAGAAGATGAAGAATTGGAACATGTAGAGATGAAGAAGACCACATAATTCAAGGAGGTTATAGAACCTAAAAATAAGAAAACCAAGACATAAAAGAGCATTATAGTGAAGAAACAAATAATATAGCAGAAGGCGGAAGAAGAAGTCGGGGTTTTAGACCCTAAACCTTGGAAATCAAAAGGAAGACCTAGAGGAAACACTTCAAAGGTAGCCAATAAAGTCCAGAGCAACAAATTGAAGTTGGGAGATGAGAATTCTAGGTCTCGAGCATTAGGAAACAAAGAAGAAGCATTCAAGATCAAGAAAAGGAAAATAGAAGATATCATGTGAAGAACCACAAGGAGTATGACAAAAGAATTAGTAGCAGAAAAGAATGATAGCAGTGAATCCCATAACAAAGAGGTTATTAAACTTGAAGAGTTTGACAAAGAGAAACCATATAGCAGGAAGTAGACGACTCCACACAAAAAGCTCAGGTCTGATTTATTTTTCAATCCATCGCCTAGTTTTCATTTACCTACTTATGAATCAAAGGAATTGAACAAAGAATTTAATCAGTTTGAGACTAATTATGAAGTCCATGATGCCCTCGAGATTGACAAGGAACAAAAAATTGACCATGTTCCCACTTCTTTGAAAGAGAGACGAATTGGAAAGGTTAGAAGGTCAAAAGCAGAACTCAAGACGCTAACACTCCTTGATAATCATATTAGGTTGGATGCCTCACACAGAACTTAAGGAGGAAGGGGTCATAAAATTTTGAAATTTTTCTAAAGGAAGTAGAGAGTCATTTTTGGTTGCATGAGGACATGCAACATCCTCCATGTGGGGGATATGTTGAGTCCTCAAAATGGACTCATTTTTTCACGGTTCTATCTTATACTTCCCTTTAAAATCCTATATTTATGCCTTGGTCATATTCCATTTTACTCCTTTTTTCCACAAAAACATAATCAACTACATAAATTATGCATTGAAGAAGGTTAAAGGTAATTTGTCCATTTTTATTTTTAATTCCATTCTTATTAGTGTATAATGATTTAATTAATTATTATTGTAATGAGTAGCTACAAAATCTTCTGATTTTGTAGTAACTCATATTACAATTATGTATCTTGTTTGCTAAGATGAGTTTCTGCAGTGAATTTGTTCATCCACAGGGACGCAGTTAGCCTTGGACTGAACCAAGACATTTGGAAGGCGTCAAAATGTTCCACGAAGCTCATCCACCTGTCAGGATGGCCTACGGATATTCCATCTTGGTGTAGAAGTGAAGTCAAACTTGTTGGTCAATGCGTACATATGGCAGAATACGCACCTCAGATTTCAACAACAAAATGCAAAAGAAAGCACGAGATTGTATTAGAGAAATTCATGCATTCTGTCATGAATTTCTCTAATACGTGGGTGATCAAGTCAAATTAAAATATCCACAAAAGATCCAAAGTTGATTTGGAAATTTGCGCATATGTAATCTGGTACAAATTGTTTTAGAGATCCGTATAACTTGGATTTGATCAATCCCATTTCTATTGTATAAGTATGAGTGATTAGATCCTCAGAAAGAATAATCATTACACTTTGTAATCGAATTGTTGTAAACTTATTTGTTGATTAATATAAAATTCCTGGTTATTGTTCGTTCCACATGAGTTGTTAATTTTGTGTTTGTAAAGAGTTTAGTCTTATACGATTTCGCCAAATAATGTTCCCTGAACCAAGAGGGTCCCTTATGGAGGAGAACACTATCCATGTCCTTAAGCATTATTGGTATTGTGTTTTTATTTATGCAGTGGTGTGATTTCTCAATTTTGTCAATTTTTTTCTGTAACAAATTCATTGTTGTTTACACAGAAGTAACTAATCTCGCAATCATCAATTGAATAATTGAGTGTTATGATTAGGAGGAACTCAAATGGTGTTCAGTGATTGAGGGAATGTTATAACAGTCCAGTAGCTTGGTGGTTTTACATATTATAATTATTATGTGTCCTTATCATTTTGTTTTTACATTGTTAAGCATTGCTCTAATCTTTCTGCAGCTTAACAAAACTTTGTTTTGGCATCCGAAGAAAATGAATAATTTTTCCTTATGCATGATTAGATAGATTAGAACTAGTCCTTGCATATATTTTTCCTTGCACTTCATCAATTTACGATCCCCAGGTTGATAATTTAATGTAGTAGAGTTCAACTAATTGAACTGATTGACATAGGCCACACCCTTTTAGTAATGTTTTGATGTGACACTTTCAAGATCCTCTTAACATCTCTTCACTTCTATTTTCAACAATGTTAAACTCTTCTTGTGACATGCATATTGTGGTCCTTGTAGTCTTAACCCTTTGATGAGTTTGACCTCTTGACTCCATTTTATCTTGTTGGATTGGTACTAATATCTTGATCCCTCCATCACTCTTTTACTTCTTAAAAAACAACGAAAAACATCATTTTACTAGAACTATCTCTTTACATCACCTTTGTGCTTCATTGAATATAGCTTTAGTAATCCTACTACCTAGGGATACCCTCCTTGAATTGGAGAATAACCAACCTAACATGAGAGGATAGGTTTCTTATATAACAATGGTGATCATCCTAGTAGTTCCGTCTCGAGTTGCACCTTGTGGATTAGAACTTTTATCACTAAGTGTCAATTGGGGAGATAACATTTTGGCATTGTTGCCTGGGATAAAGTCCATTTTCCTAGAAAATTTGAAAACTATGCTTCATGACATGTTGTGAGAGTGTTATTTTTTAAAATATTATTCTCCCATGGAGACTCCATAAAGGAACAAAGTCCTTATTCCTTTTAGATTTTGAAGACATTGTTGGGTGTAGAGGTGAGCACATCGAACATTATTGAAGCTATTGAAGGATTTTGAAATCTCATCTTGGTGACTCCACATTTTGGTATATGATATGAGGTATAAGCATTATTCATTACAGAATTTTATTTTCCACCTTATATTGAAAATTTAGAAGTGAAGGAAAATGGAATAGCTTCCATGGTTGGCTGATTGGTATACTCCAATTGACTGCTCAAGTATCCTAAGATGTCCTAATGAGATATCAAGGGTAGATTCATATTCTATTCCAAAGTTTTATGGGCATAATGATTCAACCACATTACACATATTATCTTTCATGGAATTCATTTCAAATCTTAGTGTATTCATGAAGATGTTTTGATGAGGTTGTTTTTAAGTAGTTTGAAAGAGAATGCAATGAATTGGTTCAAAAGACTTGGTACAAAGAAGATATCATATTTCAGAGGTTTGATTAAGGAATTTCGGAAAAGATGGGATCCTAGCTATGAAAGGGTCGATGATCTAGTTGAAATGTGCAAAGATAATAGGGTTGTGACCTCACAACTAATGTTTTGGTATGAAAGAAGCCCCTCAGATGTTTTCTTGAGTGAAATCACACAAGGGTATGAGAGGTTAGTATCCTTGAAGGAATATATCAAAGGGAAGTATGGTATGTCGAATGAAGAAATTGTTAAAGGAACACCTCATTTTCCCTTTGAAAATTATGAAGAAAGCATTATTGAAGAAAGTCCTCAACTACATGAAGAAGCACCTCCTATTCCCATTAAATACCAAGTACAAGAACAAAGTAATGATGAATTCATCAAGCACTTGAAGAACACATTCATGAAGCACCTCAAGTTTCCATTGAAGATCAAGTGCATGAAGAAGACCCTATTAGTGAGAGCACTCATGCATCTATCTCTTCTATGTGTGAAGATGAGGGTTTGGTAAGCTATGGCCTTTCTCAAATTTCTGAATTTGATGATTTTGAGGGGGATAATCTAGAAGACAAACCCTTTAAGTTGGTAATGCATTTACCTCTCCATTTGATGAAAATAAGGATAGCCCAAGGCATGAAGTTATGGACACTACTTTTTAGATTTTTTTTTACAACAGTAGGTATATTGATTGTTTTGAAAATTATGGAGACCTTATCTATGATACTTATAGTGGTGTTCTAATGAATAAATTGTAAATTTTGAGCTTTTGCAACAATCTAATATAGTGGAGGCAAATTTAGAAAATTTGTATGATATTTTTTAACCATATGCTTCTATTAACAATGCATATTTTGGACATCATATAGAGCATATCTATGCAGATTTGTTTCAACCATGTATTCTCACTTTTAGAGCAAATTTGTTGCAGCATTTTCACCATGTTATATGAGGATTAATGCAGATTTTTCCTAGCGTTGTGGTCTTAAAAATGCATAAAATTTTCAGCCATTTTCTTCCTCCTATATAGGTGAAATCGCGCATGATTTTTCTGCTAAGAAGCATGTTTTTAGGGCTGGAAATTGCATGCAACAACCATGGGATAAGTACAGATTTTTCCAACCATCTCCATCTTTAAATTTTTATGAGTTGGCTTGCGATACTTTAGCTGGAAAACATGATTCGGGGGCTGGAAATTGCATGGTACAATAGGGTTTTAAAAATCATGTTTCGGGGGCTGGAAATTGTATGGTACAATAGGGTTTTAATTCCAGAAATTTGCGACCATATATTTCTTCATATTCCTCTCATCTTTTGCATGTACTTTCAATTGGAAATGTACTTTTGATGCTGAAAATTATTTGGGGCAGCAATCACTTCACTTTGAGTTATATTGTAGAGATTTTCAACCATAAAAAAGAGAGTTTCAAACCCTATATTTGGGGCTAATTTTTTTTCTAAGGCTGAAATGTTGTTTCATATCTCATACACATCTTATTTGGAGGATAGCCATGAAATTTTGAGTTGTTTTGTAGAGCCCCCCCCCGAAGTGTTTGTTTCTTAAGGGAAGTAATGATGATGTTGCAATGTCTTATGAGTCTTATTGCAGCCATGATGATGTTTACATTAGTCCTATCCAAACTTGGATAGACGAGTCTTATGATGGTGCATGCCCTTCTTGGCATGATTTTGGTGTCCTCAGTTATCATTATGAGCACATTTTAGATTTCAGCCCTCATCTTATGGAGATTCCATCATGTATCTATTTGACATTCAATGTGTCCTTGTTTTGGTTGGTGACCAAACACGAGAAAATTTCATGGCATTGATGAAATGCTTAGGTGGTTGCATTGGATCTATCATTTCACCTAGCATTCTCATTTTTCATATGCTAGGGTAGATAGGAGAAATAATAAGCTCCCTTGAGCATTAGAATAGGATGAATAACCTCAACATGTCAGCATTAGATTTCATTCCATGTAAAGGTAACTGCAAAGTGTATTCTAATTATTATTGTTGTATTATTCATTAGATCAAAACCCTATTGCGGATTGATCATGTCGACTATTGTAAAAGACCAAATCCCCTTTTGTGGATT
>CBVK0101515706.1:0-17710 GCA_900067695.1 Picea abies
TTAAATCGAATTTTTGAATGCACAAATCGATTCAACACCCTCAAAAACCCCAGTACACCCCCAATATGTAATTTGAATCACTAAAGTCTGCAATTCTTTTTCTCCTTCTGAATTTCTGGCTGGATTTTGGACAAATATCGTCGGAAAATATCTGCAATTTTATTTATCCTTGCTCATAGTAAAAGGTGTACCAGTGCAGTGATCGATCAAGTGTCACAAATGATCCATCTCCACCTACGCCTTTTAACATAGGATGGTGGTGTACAGGCGCAAATTAACATCAAACCAAGTTAACGTTTTGTCATACTCAACAACTTTAAACAAACATTATTCCTTCGTTTCCAAATGAAAAACAAAACTGCTATTCGCAAACACTGTCAAAATGCTCGCACTCAATGAGCGAAGGGAGCTCATCCCCTATGAACATTGCTTTCCAAGAAACATGAGGGGAGGATTTGACTAGACAAAAGTTCAACCCATTCCCACGTTGATTAAGCAAATAGAGTGCTAAAATACGTGCTTGATAATCTCATTTTTTCACAGTGCAAACACTTAGGTTGTGCTATTCCCAAATATTGCAATCTTTGTCCCAAGGCTAAGCCTCCCACATTAGGGACCAGGGAAAGAACGTCTTTTTTGGCTCAATATAAGATTTCCACACGTAAGCGATTCAGAACAGAAATCCTCGACTTTGATTTGAAGACACCATATCTTATTCAGCTTGATGTCAGTAAGAAGCGTTCGACACATCGAGCGATAGCCATTCATATGTTTTTATTTCTTATTGGCTTTGAACTAATTCCACCCACAATGCCTCCACTGGGCTACATGGGTTTAGAATCAAATTTTATTGATGAGATTGTTGGGACAGGGCTTTTAACCCTATCCAAGATCAGCTTGTCGAGATTGACTAACCGAAATTCATCTTTCAACGTTCGCCAGGTTTTCCAGCCTCTGGCCTGAGTCAAACAAATCAGACATCTTTTGCATACCTCGTTTGAATAAGCACTTGTCAGAAAACCAAGTTGTTTTAGCGAAAGGCCCGTTATTGAAGAGGACAAGAGGGGACCACTATGTGATATAATCACCGAAAGCAAGCCCTGAACGAAGAGAATCTGTTTTCCAATGGAGCCTAGAGTTGATGGCCTTCCATATGCTCCTAGCGACAAAAGTACATGTTATCTCCACATGAAAATTCTCCCAATTCAGGTTTCTACAATTTTTAATACCAAGGGAGGCGCCCCAAACAATGCAACTTCTGAGAAGAATTTCCCAAGCCTCGTTGCCATCAACGCCTCGAATGACAACTTTGCACACGAAACTGTGTATGGGTGTGAGTGCAGACGATGCGAAATCCTACCCAATACCTTTGCAGGGAATAGAAGTTACAGTTCACTCGGTGAATGCCTGCTTTACATTGAAAATTGGCCCAAAACTATCTAATAATTGATGTTATTTAACTTTAGTATTTAATAGACAAAATGGTATTTCAAGTTTCAACTGTTATTATCACTCTGGGTGATCAACGGTTGTTGATAGCTTTAATCACATTGGGCGTGATGAGACAAATGTTCCAATGAAATCTCCCACCAAATCCAAGTCATCGCTCACTTCGAGGCAGATTATTAATATGGAGGTATGAATCAGCATGAGGAAGCTTTAAAGAAAGAGAGCAAGTTATCTCTGGCCACTTTTTATGACTTCTAAGACTAGGCCCATATATTACCTAATATATTAGAATGCCTCAGCTAAAATCTACCATAATCATGCCAAATTATTTAAATTCTCTTAAAATGGCTAAACTAACAACCCTCTTCCAGTGCCATTTAACTCTAGTTATTCCAGGTCTAACTCTAATATATAGCCTGATCCAATTTGTTTACTACCAACCACCAATAATAGTGTGACATTAAAAAGCGAATGTGGTTCAGAATATATAATGGTTCACAATGTATAATTTGGTATTGATACTACTGCAAAATATACAGATTTCACGAAGTACATTAAAGAAAATAAAGACAATTTGAAACAATTCATGAACAAGAAAAATGTTTCATCGTGCAAGAAAAAAAATAATTACATAAATATAAAATTAGTGTTTTAACTTCAGTTTAACAAAGTTCCTAACAGTTGTCTGTCGAGCCATGGTCTGGTGGTAAGTAGAGCGCATGCTATAATGATGACCCAGTTTCAAAAAACGCCACAGTTGCTCCCCCAAGTTAATAACAGCTCGTGTTCAGGCAAGTGAGCAAAGCCAGGTGCAAGACCTAGGTGGGTTTAAATGACTTCGAAGCCCCCTCAGATATACCAGCTTAGATGAATGGTAGTGGAGTAATTCCCCTGTTTTTCAACCAAAAAAAATCAAAGCCACAAACACCCAGTTTCAAAAAACGCCACAGTTGCTCCCCCAAGTTAATAACAGCTCGTGTTCAGGCAAGTGAGCAAAGCCAGGTGCAAGACCTAGGTGGGTTTAAATGACTTCGAAGCCCCCTCAGATATACCAGCTTAGATGAATGGTAGTGGAGTAATTCCCCTGTTTTTCAACCAAAAAAAATCAAAGCCACAAACATTTTTGAGAAAAGATAAAAGCACCTTATCAAACATCCTTTAGTGTCAATTCCAACTGATTTGATGTTTACCCTTTGCTCACATTCTATAAAATAGATTATACATCATACCAATGGGTTGTGTTTCAATGGTGAGGGCGGTGGCATGTTAAGCTGCCAGCCAAGGTTCAAATTCCCTCGAGAACACTCTTCATTGGCCAGTTCACCTGCAAAAGCAGGCCAATTTGTGGTTCACCCTTCCAGGGCTAGCTTGCCTTGCCAAAGTGGGGAGCCGGGTAATTCTTTCTCTCTAATGATGAAGCGGACTTTCAATAGAAGAAAACGGAATCACTCCACAGGAGAAATGATTGCTTGAAGTTGATTAAGGTTAAAAACCATTAGCTTAGAGTAATATTCCTGGCTTAGAGTAATATTGGAATTGAAATCCAGTAGTGGGTTTGGTATTTGACATAAAATGATTACCTCTGCTCTTTGCCTTTAGTTATATTTGTAAGTTATAGAAACTGCCCAATTAGACTCAACACTAAATTCTTAATTAATTGATGCAAGGCCTCACAACTAAATCTCAGAGATCCAATGTGGAGGAAATAAATTGCAAAGCTATATTTGAAAAGCAGTTGTGTTTCCAAAGAAGCAGAAAATACTGCACAGAGACTTATGCAATATCTCAGGAATATACAGCTTCTAACAATTACTACCAATGCTCTCAAGATTTGACCAATTCAACCTGAACTACTTGGACAATTGAACTATCTTCTAATGCCACTATATTGCAGGGAAAATAATTCAAACTCCACTTGAACCTCACTCTGCCAATCACAATGCACTCAGCTCTACAGACCTTCACACACACATAGTGCAGAGCACTCCCACAAACAACCCAAGCAACGGAAGCAAACACATGAAAACACCAATGCATGCACACACACAGCAGAAGGGACATAAACAGCCTGCAGGATTTTTTTTATTAAACTAAAATACAATTACATGCAGACATGCCTCTAAGGGCTTTCACCATTCCAAAGCAAATACAACAGAACAGGGCCAAGCCCTCTTTCTTACAGGATGCCTGCCGATGTCAGTGTCTGCTAGGCTTATAATGTGCAGTATTAAATTCTCTCCAACAATGGAGATTTTTCGATGCTGGGCTGCTTCAACTCCTCCTTGCTTCGTCCCAACTCAGCTGGTAATTCTCCAACAAACGGTTTTCTTCTCTGCTCCACAATTCTACCCAGCCCTCATCTGCTGGAATCATTCCCTCTGGGTCAAGTTTTATAAGTTCTTCTTCACTTCTACTCAACTGACTCTCTTCCAGTTCTATCCAGTCTGCAACTGGAACTGCATCTTTTCTTTCTTCTCCAAGGGTTCTACCCAGTTTTAACACTGGAATCCTTTTCCTCTCCATCTTCTTCTCCTTTCTCCACAAGCTGCAGGCTTGTTTCCTTCATTGGCAGTTCTGCCCAGCCTTCTCTGTGATGGAACCACTTTCCTCTTGCTGCTAGCCACCTCTCTCGCCTCTGGGTCAACTTTCCCTTCTCTTCTCACACTTCCTCTTTTCTCCTTCCTTCTTCCTTCTACCTCCATTTCTCCATCTGTGGAAGACTCCCGCTCTCCCTCTAATATAAAACCAATCCCCTTTTAATAAAAGGGCCAACCTACCAACATAAATAGGCTCCACCTGGAAGCTGACACGCATCCCATTGACTTGAGGAATGGAACCCTCCTTCAACATTTCCATGGATATTCAATGGCCAAAGCATTCATGTGGAGGCTCCTTAATAGAACGTGAACCCCCTTAACTCATTGTCATCTTCAAAATATTTTCCCATGGGCGTGATTATAGCCATTGAAAGGAGAAAGGATCAAGAGAGCTCAATGTGGCAGTCTTTCTCTTACTTCAACCTGCATAGCAGCTTCAAACCTCTCTTCTCAGTACGTTTTCATTGAGGGTGTTCTTTTGTAGGGTGTTGGGTCGATGCACCTGCATCAAACTACCCAAGTAAATTTGAAAAGCACTAGCTCGTGCTAAGGCCACATGCCACTGCCAATCTTGTCACTCCTGTCCTCCCTCTATGTGCATGCTATTCCAACATGTACACAACAGCAATTTGTGCCTCTTTCTCTTCTTTCCCTCGCTCCACAACGTGAACCATTCTTGATTCTATACTACTCGCTCTTCTTTCCCTCGCTCCACAACGTGAACCATTCTTGATTCTATACTACTCGAAGTCTTCTTTTGCTAGCTCATAGAGCCCTTCCTTGCTGCAAGATTTCTCATGGAGGGAGATAACTCCATATCCAAATTTGTGCAGTCCCTTACTGCACTCTTTTCCTTCACCCTTGCACTCAATAGTTCCTCCTCTACCTTCACTTTCACTTCCCCAAGCAACATTACTAAATCCTGATGCTGCAAAAACATCATCATATCCTCTCCCTTGTCCTTCATGTCCTCGCCATTTCTTTAATCTTCTTGTAGAGGCTTACTCACGAAAATTTTGCTCATCAAATCAGAGATTTGTCACACACACAAGATCTCTACCTCCTTTACACTTTTAGGCACGAGAACTAGTGCACAACATTTCTCTTCCTATTCTTCCAGGGCTGCAACCTTTAGGAGGTTGCAAGTTTCATCAAGGTTGAATTTTCTTCAATTTCTCTTTGCTCTATCTTGTCCATCTTTTTGCTTGTATGGACCATGTCAACTTCAACAAGCTCACTCGCCTCTATGTGTTTTTCTTCCTCTTGTGCAACACTACACACATTACATATACCTACAATGAAAACACAACAAACATTAAGGGAAACAACAGTTCCCACATGCACCTCTTCCATAGATGCTTCCTCCATCAATACATTGATCTGCAACTTAGATTATTCAATCATTAACTTGCACTGGCCACATGGCACATCACTCATTGCATGAATTGTACATCACTCATATTGGTCGATTTCTCCTCTGTTATCACAATTGTAAGTGGAGTCTCTTTTATTGAACACTCTCTACATGTCCAACTGTTGGAGTCATTCTAGATTTGCCTTGTTCTCTGAAGTGGTCTCCTTAATCACCACAACTTTTGTGGTTGCAAGTTCATACTCTATTGCAAAGTGCAATCTCATGGAGTAATGCATCTCCATGTCAATCTCTGCACATTCTCTTGTGTTCTTTTTCTTAGCATATGCGCTCAGTGACGCCATGCCCTCTTTTTCTTGAGCCACCATCTCTTCAAGTACCATTCTCTCATGATGTCGCATGGATATCTCTGAGTCCTTTATGTTGTCCTCCTTATCTCTTTCACTGGCAAGATTCTCACCAAAGTTTTCCTTTCCTTTTGCAAAACCACCCATTGGTGGCCTTCTTCTCCCTTTAAGCTCCAAGGCACAAGAATTCCTTCTTAGTGCATCTTCCCCTCTTCTAGGGCTACAATTTCCCCCACTACAACCATTATTTCTACAAATGTGGCTTCTATATTTGAGGCTGCAACTTTTATCTCCACTGTAATGTTCTCTGCGATTTCTTATTCTACTACTACTTTGTCCATTGCCATGCTTGCATGGACAACTTCATCTTCAACAAGTTGGAGTCCTTCATACAAGAATGTAAACAACCCTCAAATGGTCGTCTTCTTCACCAAGTCTTGATCTCCATCTTGCTCTTTGCAGATGACGTGATTAGTTTGGCTTCCACCCCAAAGGGCTTACAAAGACAGTTCGACATCTTATCAAGATTTTGCATTCTTTGATAGTGGACAGTTAGCATTCTTTGATAGTGGACAGTTAACCTAGGTAAAACTAAGGTGATGATCTTCAATGGCTCACTCCTCACATTGTTCCATTTTTGTTCAAGGGGAAAGAGATTGAGATCACCACATCTTATACATACTTGGGGGTCCATCTTTCAAGGCCTCAGTTTGGGCTGAGGAAGGCACTCCAACCTCGGATTAATAAGGGGTATGGGTCCCTTGCTCTCCTTGAGCAATAGTGTTTCTAGAACCATTTCCAACACATGTTGTCCAAATTGGACTCATGAACACAATCATTCGGCCCGTAGTTCTATATAGTTCAGAGGTATGGGGACCCACTTTGCTTGAGTTGAACTAGGCCAAGACAGAAAGTGTATAGACCCTAATGCTCTGTCATATCATTAGGAGCAAAAGGACAATCCCCCATGCTTTAGGCTAAGTTTGCATTGCATGCTTTTCGGTTCAATACCATTTTCCAACTAATATCTCTTTTACATCATGTCCAAGGTTTCACTGACTCAAGGACCAATCTAGATCGTTATGTATTTCTTCAGGGGTTATTGTTTCGAGTAGACCTATTAGGCATGCTTGGGGTTGTTGGTTTTCAAAGGTCTCACGCATTCTCCAATTAGTTAGCATATCAGTGGACCACCTCCCTCCTTTAAGGTATTCTTTGAATGCCCTCGCAGGTCTCTTTCCAAGCAAACAAGGAATGAACAAGATTATCAAAGATGGCATTTACGGGTACTATGTTCAAGTCACATGGCTCAAACCCACCAGGGACACTGAGGCCCAAGATGGCATTCTACACTACGCACTTCATGGTGTTGAAATATGACCTCAACATTCGATTCCCTTGCACTCTATGGCACTGGATGTATGCAGTTAAGACCCCCCTTGGCCAATTTCATGTGGGCTCACATATGCTTCAAATGGAAGTTGAGCATTAGATTCCACATGAGGATAGGATATGCCAGCTATGCCATTTGCAGGAGGTTGAGACAAAGAAGCATTTTGTTTTACGATGCCCTATCTACTACGAGATTCAATGATGGTTCTACTACCTCTTTAGAGAGTCTCAAAACTCTATCTCCATCTTTTTTCGATACCCGGACAAGCGATGTTTGGCTTTGTTTACAAGGGTAGGCATTGAGTCTTCGATCGTCCATGTTTAGGACACCCCCCATCCAAGCACCACTTAGATGATTACATCATTTTTCTAGTACTACCAACACACTAACAACCAACAACACCACTCCATCAAAGCTCATACCAGTGAAATGCTAGGGGGTATCCTATTCCCCAACCCCCCTCGCAATGAGACCCTTGTATAGATGCCCACTCAGATCTTGGGACAAAGATCACCCTTCCAACAAGCAAACTTCTGCTCCTAAACAACATCAAGCCACCTCCCTGAGACAGCAAGACACACGGCAAATTGATTGTTCATCTAGTACTTCAAGACAATTCTCTATCATGTGTTTCTTCCCTTCAACCTCGAAAGGTAAGAGAGATACATATTTAGAGGTGGATGGCTCACAGGCATATAGTGCTTCCTCGTCATCTTCAACAGATAGATCCAGTGAGCAATGAGGTGCCTTCACCTCCCCCTATGTCCTCCTTCAAGGCATCCCTCCAAGGCATTTTGTATTGCCTCCCTCAACCATTCATGTATCACTTCAACTTTCCCATAGGCGCTTTCTTTTCCAAATGTTAGACATTAGACGTTAGAGTATATCTTATTTCTATCTATTTTTATTTAGGAGCGATCATTTGCACTCCCATGGTGTATTGATTCTACTATACTTAGAAGTCCCATTGACCTATTTGTGGTCATTTGTTTGACATTAATAAAACTATCTTATCTTTGGCCTCAATGGATTTTTTCTCCTCATGT
The DNA here is from genome assembly GCA_900067695.1 of Picea abies. NCBI lineage: Eukaryota > Viridiplantae > Streptophyta > Pinopsida > Pinales > Pinaceae > Picea > Picea abies. The sequence continues at coordinate 8,205 of CBVK0101515706.1, forward strand.
GCATTTTGCACATGCTTTCTATTCTTACTATAAAAACAACAAAAGGTAATTGTAGGGGATCGAGAGTTACCACATATTCATCTTCCGGTGACACTTCCTTGGCCACTCCATCCTTTTAAAACTCAGTGCCTTCTGTTAAAATACAAAGGAGATCAAAGGAATTAGCACACTCCATGGACACCTCTTCTGCTAGTGCCTCTTGACATTCTTCTTTGCTTAGCTACAATTCCGATCCTTCTTACATGCATGCAACTGCAAGTTCACTCTTCATTTCCTCTTCATCCTCAGGCATGCAATGAAACATATGCATACAACCAATGGTCTGCTCATTATCCTCTTCTTCTATCTCCAATTCTCTTTTTCTTCAGCTCTCAAATTCCACTCATTTCCCTCCTCTTTCCTCTGTTGTCTGCATGGGTTTGCTTTGCTGCAAACATCTTCAATTCTTCTTTCATCTTTATATTCTTCATCTTTTGTTGCCTTATGGTTAGCATCTTTAGAGCTTCAAAAGCAAGTTGTTATGTCTCTTCAAGAGGTACTTCTTCCCACTCGTCTTCAATTTCAGCATCTTTAGAGCTTCAAAAGAAATTTATCGTCTCTTCAAGAGACACTTTCCCGCTTGTGTTCAATTTCATAAGCCAATTCCCTTGCCTCAAATCTTTGTGGGGACCTTTCCAAGGCATCCAAGTGTGCAAGTAGCTTTTGCACCTCCTTTGTGACTTCATCCTTGTCTCTGTGAGGTTTGCACTTACCTTTTCTAGCTCGTGCACTTCCTCTTGGTGCCATGCTACTCCTCATGATGCAACGCCTTTCACAAATCTTTGATTCTCCTCTTGCAAGCTTCTTCTTCACACAATTTTTATGCATAGTTATGCCCAATATTCCCTTACTAGAGCTGTGTTCTCGTCTCCACTAACAACTCTACCCAACAACCCTCTTTGTTGGAGCTAATTCAATCCCTTAGGCAACTCTACCCAACCCTTCTCTTTGTCAAAGTTGCCCTTCACCACATGCAGATTCAAGATCTTCCCACAACTTCTTTTCCACGTGACTATGAATTCCGCCTGCACTTCAACCCCACAATAGCATCTACTACCCACCAATTTCGTTGTTTGAGCTATCTTTCACAATCATGCAAACCCAAATCTACTCTTCAGCCACTCACAACGTCTACCCAACCTCTATCAGGCTCTGTGTTGGAGCCTTTCTTCCTTTCTCCCTACAACTCTACCCAGCAAACTCAACTAGACTTGCTTCCTATCATACAACATCTACCTAGTCCTTCTTGATGGAGTTGCAATTACAGCAAGAACCCTTCCCACTCTTATACCAAATGGTGCAGGGCGAAAAATTCAAACCCTACTTGAACCTCGCTCTACAATAACAATGCACTCAACTCTAGAGGCCTTCAAAGTTCACACAAACACAATGCAAAACAATATCACAGGGTTCGCCGAATTTGAACCTTGAGATTCAAAATTCAGCGAACCTCAAAAGAATGTTTAGGTTCAGTCTTGAGATTCAAAATTCAGCGAACCTCAAAAGAATGTTTAGGTTCAGTCCAGGTTGGTTCAGGTTCACTCAAGTTCGTCTATGGCCTCTGCCTCATAATGTTTTGTTGTATACTTGTTATCTATATACCTAATACTCTGATCATGATTCTTATATTGATATTGATATTGATGTTATCGTCTATGGCCTCTGCCTCATAATGTTTCGTTGTATACTTGTTATCTGTATACCTAATACTCTGATCACCTAATACTCTGATCGTGATTCTTATATTGATGTTGATTTCTTATTAATTTATGCTATATTTCATTTAAAGATAGGACGAGGTTTGCCATTAAGTTTGGCTATATACATTTATATATATATTTATATATATATATATATATATATATATATATATATATATATATATATATATATATATATATATATAAATATAAATATAAATATAAATGTAAATGTATATAGCCAAACTTAATGGCGAACCTCATCCAAACCTTATCAGAAAATTTGAATTCGAATTGAACCTAATCATTTCCGAACCCGAACCGTGTGACATAGGTGCAAAGCATTCCCACAAGAGATGGAAGCAAACACACAAAAACACCAATGCATGCACACACACAACAGATGGAAAATAAACAACATATAGGATTTATTTTATTAAACTAAAATATAGATGCATTCAATCAAGCCTCTAAGGGCTTTCACCATTTCAAAGTAAGTACAATAGGACATGGTTGAGCCCTTTTCCTTGTAGGGTGCTTACCGGTCTCAATGTCGACTAGGCTAACAATGTGAAGTATTAAATTCTCTCCAACAATGGGGATTCGTCGATGCTAGCTTGCAAAGGTGTCTTTCTTCATCCCCACTTAGTTGGTAATGCTCCAACCCCTAATTTTCTTCTCTACTCCATGATTCTACCCAGCCCTCATCCATGATTTTACCCAGCCCTCATCTATTGTAATCATTCCTCTCGATCGAGGTTTATAAGCTCTTCTTCTCTTCTACTCAGTTGACTCTCTTGCAATTCTACCCAATATGCAATTGGATTTGCATCTTTTCTTTCGTCTCCAATATGCAATTGGATTTGCATCTTTTCTTTCGTCTCCATGGGTTATACCCAATTTTAAGACAGGAATCATCTTCCTCTACTCAGTTGACTCTCTTGCAATTCTACCCAATATGCAATTGGATTTGCATCTTTTCTTTCGTCTCCAATATGCAATTGGATTTGCATCTTTTCTTTCGTCTCCAATATGCAATTGGATTTGCATCTTTTCTTTCGTCTCCATGGGTTATACCCAATTTTAAGACAGGAATCATCTTCCTCTCCAACTTCATCTACTTTCTCACAAGCTACAGGTCTGATTCCTTCACTAGTAGTTCTCCCTAACCTTCTCTATATTGGAACCGCTTTCCTCCTACTACTAGCTACCTCTCTTGCTTATGGGTCGGCGCATTCTTCTCTTCTACCACTTTGTCTTCTCTCCTTCCTTCACCCTCTGTTCCTCCATATCTTACTAGCTACCTCTCTTGCTTATGGGTCGGTGCATTCTTCTCTTCTACCACTTTGTCTTTTCTCTTTCCTTCACCTTTTGTTCCTCCATATCCATGAAAGAGTGTCACTCTCCTTCTAAAAATCAATCTCCTTTTAATAATAATAATAATAATAATCCATTTTTAAGGTCACAGCCAAGTCAGACACCTTTGCACAACCCTCTTCTCTCATATTTTGTACAACAAATAATAATAATAATTCATAAGAAGGAGCACTATATAGAACCGCTTCTCATATGATCACCATCATACCCATTTAAAAAAAATTAGATACACCAAACAAATAACTCCTTGGAATTAAGCTCCAAACATGACATTTATATGAAGTCAAGAATGTTCAATCTTATGTGGATACAACAATGTGGAGTTTTGATACCTTAAGTGTGGAAATTGGGGATTTATACTAGTTGTGTTGATACCACCCTATGGAATTTTAAGATGAGTGTTAAAGAATGAATCCCTCAACCCCTTCAATGTAGTAACAATTAACCCTTTCTGACCCCTAGTTTCTCCCTCCCTTGTGTTCATCTACATGAAGCCCTTTAATGTTCACCATTATGAAGACTTCCACCACTGCAAATTCCTTCTCCTTGACCCTATTTATGAACCAACCAATGACTTGTAATGGAAAGCCACTCATTTCTCCCTCTCCTCAATTTAGATAATAATAATAATAATCCATTTTTAAGGTCACAGCCAAGTCAGACACCTAATTGGTGTATGAGACCCCCTTGTTCATGGGACAAAGGATCCCCTCCGCCCAGCAATTTGATTGGTAAAGTCTACGGAGGTATACATACCCTACCCCCTCTGGATTTGAACTTGTGACCTCTTAAGAGGAAACACATGTTCTTAACCATTAGACCTACCAACATGAAGGGGCTCCACTCAAAGGCTAACTCGCATCCCATTGACTTGGGACACTCCTTCACCTTCTCCGCAAGGAGACTCCTTACTAGAATGTGGCCCCCTTAACTCATTGTCATCTCCAAGACCTTTTCCCACAAGCATGATTGTGGCGGCCAGAAGAAGAAAGGACTGAGAGCGTGCAACATGCAGTCTCTCTCCTACATCTCCAACCAACATAACAGCATCAGACCCCATGGGAATCCCAGCCATCGATCTGGGATGAGGATCCAATAATTGCAAAAACGCAGGCTCCTCCACGTTCCTCTCTTCTCAGCATGACACCACCATGGGTGTTCTCCAAATGGTGCAGATCTGATGCTCCTGCGTCAACTATGGAGCATACATTAAGTTTTATTTTCACTGCGCAAGTCTATCTCAGTGCAGTTTTATAATTAGATGACACATTAGAATGTTCTGGTAAAACTTTCAAAGATGAAACAAACCTAGTCAATTAAATGAAATTGGCTAGCATCATCCATTTGTAATTTTGTATGACTGGCCGGAGGGGACACTTATACATCTCGGATAAACAACACTACCCATTCTGAACAAAACGTTTGCATTCTGTTTCTTCGCCCAGATAAATCTACTTTCTAGCTAACAATTTATATTACCAAAATGATGCCAAAATATTCTCCACAAACGACCTCGTCAATTCATGCATTTACATGTTCATAGCCTCCAATGCCAGTTTTTATTAGGGTGTAAATTGCTGAAGTTAGCAGAAACGATGGCAGTGCATTTAGAAAAATACTGGTTTGACAGCTTAAATAATCAGCTGCAGCTTCTATGAGACAAAACAATTTGTCCCCCAAATTACATTATATAAATTTATTCAATCACGTTGTCGGTAAAAATGTCAGTGATAAATGACAGATCCAAACTTCAACAATAGTATGTTAGAATGGAAAGCTCCATACAACCTCAATACAAAGCCAACTTACACCAATAGATCTACACAAAAATATATTCATCCTTGGATGATAAGATAGAAGTACAGCATGCCCTGTAACTACATTATAATCTTTGAAGCACCCACCCAAAATTGCTTTTGACAGCTATACTAACTTCAGTAATACACACCTAACAGCATTATACCCATTTTCATAAGAATAAGTCACTCAGACAACACCCAAAAACTACAAGATACATGAGACACGATAGTTCTGATAAATATTGTACATACTACATACATATCATAAAGATAAAATAAAAAAACAAAGAAGAATGCCTAACTTGTACGTAGTTCATAACAATAGATAAGTGGAAAGAAAGACCAACTCACCATCCCCTTAGAAAAGAAACCATATGATTGATTTGATTTTGCTGGATCAGAATTCGTTGTTCGGTTGGAATATTTATTATTGATCATCCCAACTAATCAAATAACCTTTCAAATGAAAACTTAGTAAAAACACTTCATACTATAGAAATATGTATCCCAAGTCAAAATTACCAACTGATACGAGCACCCTAAAGCTGTCATTTTCATGGTAACAATATTAAATGGTCAGATTTTTTATTGTGATCAACATGTTGAAAGGAAATAGTGAAAAAGAAACAGTGAAATCATCGTAGCTCTAGAAAGCTTTTTTAAAATAAGCCAAACTGTTTTAAAAATATATTGATAAAAAAACAGTTACAAAATTCATAGGAAGAGGATTGGTCTTACAAGAGCAAGGACCTCTTACTCTGGAAGGAACCTTCAGAAGCAATGCTGTTCTTTACATCATCTGACTTCAAAGGCAAAAGCGAAAAAAAAAATTGAAAGAGTAAAATCAGTAAGGAGAGAATTTGCAAGGTCAGTATACATTGTGCAACAGATAAAAATGCTCTAGCCAGTGATCCTATCATTCGGTTACAGTACAGTATTAGTAAGTAATATATGCCTTATCAAGCACCATTTTTTGGTATCCTACTCAGCTCATGAGATCATTGCAACCCAACTGCGATCGCAGAAACACTCGAACTTCTCTCTCTCCCGAGAAAACATGGTGCTTGGGTACCATGATTTCAAGCCCTGCGGCAGCCTCGACATAATAAGCTTCAAGCTCTGCATTCTCAGGAATCCTTGTTGCCAATGCTATCTCTCTCACAAACTCCCCGGGAGGGCAATGCTCAGGAGATGGATCTGTAAGTTTGAAGTTCCTATCTCCTCTCACAATATATGGAGCCCGAGATGTGCTAATACAATGAACTTTGACAAGACCATGTGTAACAGTATTTCGCCAAGATACTCTCACCCTGTTGATATCAGTGAAAGGCAAGCTTACCATAATCAAATACCCTTTGTCGTCCTCATAAATAGTCTTTGCTGCTGTAACAGGTCCACATGAATGTCTCATCACTCCTGAAAAATCGTTCGACCAAGATGGTGTATGATCCTGAATTTGAATTTCAAGGTCTTGGTTTCTTTCAAAAAGTGAAGACGTGGGCAAACAGTATTCATCCTCGTTGTCCAAAGAAATCAACTCCTTTCTCCTCTTATTACTTGGAGAAAGGTCCACCGCATCATTAAAGGGCTTAGTAGACAAATTTAACCCAGACCCATTGAGACAGTTTTTCAACGGAGGAGGCTTCTTCAAGCAGTTGAAAGGGTTTCTGTTTACAAGCTCAAAATCAATGTTAGGACAGTTCCTCCAAGATGAAAATGCCTCTGCATCCAATGGAATAGAAAAGTCCAAAACCCTACCAGTAATCTCCATCCATCGCTTCCGATCGGATTCACTTAAATTCAACAAGTTAGGAGATCTCAAAACCTCAATCCCATGAAGGCATTGAGGATTGGACAAGCCTCTGTAATGTTTCTGTTGCATCCGATGAGACTGAACAAACCCTCTCTCGACACTAAAAGGGAACGTTGCATCCGATGAGACTGAACAAACCCTCTCTCGACACTAAAAGGGAACTGTGGCTCTCCAAGCCTAGCATGCCCATTCATATAGCTACGAAGCTGCATCTTGCCCAACGCATTTTCAGGCCTCTCCTTGAAGATCCACATATACATATTCTCGATATCATGTTGAACTAGAAACAAATTAAGGCGGAGGTCTGATTTCTCAAACACACAAGAGCTTGCACCCTCTTCAGTGAGCTTGTTCTTGGCTTTTTCAAGAAGGGCAGGCTTAAAGTAGTAATTGAAGAAAAACCATGCGCCCCATATGCTATCCCCCCGCCTGGCACACTTCTTGCCAACTTTGGAGAGACTCTGGAGCCCTTCTGGCTCCTGGATATGGGACCCCAAACCGGCCTCCAAAATGTCAGAAGAATCATTCGGCCAAAATGGCAGAGGGCTTATCTCCACGGATAATGGCAGATTAATGTCAGGGGGTCTACAAACTACCGTTTGTCTGGCGGTTTCACAGTCTTCGTGGGCACTCGAATCCATCAAAAGCAGGGTCGAGGGGTTCTCCATCGACAGTGCTGTCAAGAAAGTTTCTGTCATTTTGTTTTCAGAGATATTGGCTTCCAATTAAAAGGGCAACCTTGGGATAATTTTTCATGCAATATTATCCATTGAAACTCTGCTAAACAAATCTAGAAACGCATAACCCACATGGGAAATGGTTGCAGAAATTGCACGATTGCGTCTAGGTGCCCTGGATTTAGCGAAATACCTTAAATTCTCGGCCAAATCGGGCGTAACTCGAAACAAATCCATCCGCTTTTGTGGAGAAAAACGCTACCACTTACCTTACTCATGTAACGCACAACAGATAAAACTCCCCTGTTCCATCGCCTGGATGCGCATACCCTTAACCACTATGGTTTATTTCAAAAGCGCTCTGGCCTCCTTCGATTCGGGAGGAGGAGGATGAAAACGAAGAACAGCTTGCATTGCCGACATGGCTGACACGTCAGCCCAATTATCAACGTGGCAAAGACCGTGCTTATTGCCTCGATGACATCAGTTCCTTGGTATTGGAATTGCATTTGCATCCAAGGTAATGGGGCTGCTCATTATTCCCCATGGGACTCCCAAAGTGAGCATGGGGATGGACCCGTGCTTGAATAATTTGGGAGATTCTAACTTATTTGACCCAAATTCGTTGACGGAGAGAACATACCATACACAGAGCGGTGGCCAATCACTTGCCTTGATTACCTGCGTTTCTTTCATTTGATAAGGACCATCAATGATCATCGCTGAAATTATTGAAGCATGTCATGTCTAGAAGGCTCATACTTGTTCTCTTATCACAGGTAAGAAAAGATTTCAATCCATTGGAAGATGCCACTCATAGTTGGCTTTCTTCGGTTACTGTTTGTGTGGGCTTTATTCTCGTGCGGTGATTTGGTCCTTTTGGAATAGGTGTCACACAACTAGAGTTTCGAGGGTTTGCTTCAGTTTAAAGAAACCTGGCTCTAGTTGAACTAACTAGGTTCAACATGCCAAGATTATTGACTTTCCACAAGAGATTAACTTTGACATCCTAGATAAAGCCAAGTTAATGAAAACGAACTTGATAAAAAAAATTGTTGATATTTATATTTTAGAATAGTTATATGTCATGAGTATAAGCACTATACACTCTCAACATATTTTGTTGGCTGCATTCCTTAGGAGGCCATGACTCAAGCCTAAATGAAGGAGGTGTAAGCCTAGATGAAGGAGGTGCACGATCTACATGGTTTGCATTGCTAGAATCTTGAATCTTGAGAACTTAATAAGGGTTTTTTTTTTTTTTTTTTTTTTTTTTTTTTTTGTCAAGAGGGTTTACGTGTGAATTTATCACATCTCGCAACCCTTGGGTATGAAGGAATACTCTTTCCTTGGTATTGGAATTGCATTTGCATCCAAGGTAATGGGGCTGCTCATTATTCCCCATGGGACTCCCAAAGTGAGCATGGGGATGGACCCGTGCTTGAATAATTTGGGAGATTCTAACTTATTTGACCCAAATTCGTTGACGGAGAGAACATACCATACACAGAGCGGTGGCCAATCACTTGCCTTGATTACCTGCGTTTCTTTCATTTGATAAGGACCATCAATGATCATCGCTGAAATTATTGAAGCATGTCATGTCTAGAAGGCTCATACTTGTTCTCTTATCACAGGTAAGAAAAGATTTCAATCCATTGGAAGATGCCACTCATAGTTGGCTTTCTTCGGTTACTGTTTGTGTGGGCTTTATTCTCGTGCGGTGATTTGGTCCTTTTGGAATAGGTGTCACACAACTAGAGTTTCGAGGGTTTGCTTCAGTTTAAAGAAACCTGGCTCTAGTTGAACTAACTAGGTTCAACATGCCAAGATTATTGACTTTCCACAAGAGATTAACTTTGACATCCTAGATAAAGCCAAGTTAATGAAAACGAACTTGATAAAAAAAATTGTTGATATTTATATTTTAGAATAGTTATATGTCATGAGTATAAGCACTATACACTCTCAACATATTTTGTTGGCTGCATTCCTTAGGAGGCCATGACTCAAGCCTAAATGAAGGAGGTGTAAGCCTAGATGAAGGAGGTGCACGATCTACATGGTTTGCATTGCTAGAATCTTGAATCTTGAGAACTTA
>CBVK0101515713.1:0-11215 GCA_900067695.1 Picea abies
AAACAATTATTTTAGAAAAAACCTTTGTGTAAATGGTGGAAATTTTGAATACAAATTTTGATTAAAATTAGTGGAATGAAAATTTTCCCTTCTTCACAATGTTTTGTTCATCTGAATTTTTTTTTCATTTTAGAAAAACCTTCGTGTAAATGGTGGAAATTTTGAATAAACATTTGGATTAAATGTAGTGGAATGAAAATTTTCCCCTTCTTCACAATGTTTTGTTCATCTAAATTTTTTTTAACGTATTTTTTAATTCAAATTAAGAAAAAGTTGTTATATATTATTTAACCGTTTTATCAAATTTCTTAAATGGTTATTTAATCAAGGGTAATTGGGTTAATTATATTCAATAAAAAAAATCATAAAAAAAATCATTGTTATGTAGAAAAATTTTAAATAGAAGAATTTAATATAATGAAGTTTGATTTAATTAAATGATCAATTTATTTGATCACTGTAATTAAGTTATTGATCAATATGAAACAAAGTTCTTATATATTATTTAACCATTTTATCAAGTTTTGAATGGTAATTGGGTTAGTTATATTTAATAAATAAAAAATCCATTGTTATGCAGAATTTTTTTATAAAAGAATTTAGTATGTTGAAGTTTGATTTAATTAAATGATCAACTTATTTTATCACTGTAATTAAGTTATTGATCAATATGAAACGTTTTAAGGTGGAATAATTTTATGGCTAGCTTACAAGATTTAATTTGGAAACCTTTAACTAAGAAATTATAAATGGGGTATATCTATTATGTCAAAGTCATCTTACACTTTCACTTGGTTTCAATTGCAAATGTCTATTTGCACGGGTGCACCTTCCATTGATTGGTTAAAATGTGGGGGATATTTTAATCTTTATAGATAATAAGAATGTCCTTGCTTTACAAACTAACCCATTAACATTTATTATTGTTGTTTTGGATGTTTAATTGAAATCTAAATGAACTATTTGATAACATATTCAAAAAAGTTGCTAATTTTTTTTTCATTAAATACATTTTTTTCTAAATGTTACTAAGGATTTTTCTAATGATGTACATATTGATTTTACTAATGAATTTTTTTTATTGATTTTCATATAGATGCTTACATAAACATCATAACATTCTTGCATGCACTATTGTAGATGTAACTTTGGACTTATATTTCAACTCAAAAATGTCCAAAATGGAGGCCATTGGTTACAAAAGCAAGGACTTCAATGAAGTGTTGAGGAAAATATACTTAGAAATTTTTTAAGTGACAAATAATAAAAAATATTGTATTCTAAACTTCATTTTTACATTTATTTTTAATATTTACTAACTTGAGACAAGGGACTATCAACAAGGGTATTGTGAATTGGTGAAAGAAAATGGAGACTAATGTTCAAATCAAAAGTGGGTTGTAGAGTGCACCTTTCTTATCTTTATGTAATCCTTCCAAACCTGCAAAAAGAATGTAAAATAAAGATATAATTATCTAATCATTCATTTGGATGTAAGCATTCCAAACCTGCAAAAGCATGTAAAATAAATATATAATTATCTAATCATTCATTTCATTTTTCATTGTAAGGACTTTCTTGTCATATGAATAGCATTGCTTCTAGCTCAATACACTAACAAAGGTTTTGATTTGATTTTTAAATAATGTTTATAGCATAGTAGATACATTGAACTAATAGGGTGTGTTTCCACCCGCATGTCCACATGATTGAAAATTTACATTTTGTGTATCTCATTTAATTTTTTCCATCACAAAGTTCATATGTAATTTTTCCATGTAGGAAAGTGGATAATTAGAAAACATGTTTGATTACATTAAAACAACACTTCTAGACTCTTATTTTTCCACAAGTGGATTGAATTAACATGAACCAAATTCCATATAGAATGAATAAGTTGGTACAATTTTCTTCATCAATATGTTCCATTCAATATAGATTTTTCACTAAGTTTCATATAGGATGAACGAGTTTCCATGCCTTTCTTCAATAGTATGTCTCACACAATGAACCTACCAACCAAATTCAAACAAGAATCAATATGTTACCCCAACTTCTTTATGTGCACTTCCTTATCAATTTGATATAAACCAAATTCCATATAGAATTAATTAGTTTGCACAACATTCTTCACCAATATGCCCCATTCAATATGGATTTTCCCTACTAATTTTAATATAAAGTGAATGCATTTCCAAACCTTTCTTCAACAATATGTCTTGAACAATCTACCTACCAACCAATTTCAAACAAGAACCAATAATAGTTTCCCCAACTTCTTCACCTCTATTTCCTAGGTAATCCCTATACCAACCAAGTTCCAAATAGAACTAATGAGCTTGCACAACTTTTTTCACCAAGATGTCCCATTCAATATTTATTTCCCATTAAATTCCATATTCCACACCTTTGTCCAATAGTATGTCCTAGAAAATTGACTTATTAACCAAATTCAAATTAGAAACAATTATTTTGTCCAACTTCTTCACCTCTATTTCTTATTCAATACTAGTACCATCCAAATTCCATATATATCTAATGAATTTGCACAACTTTATTCACTAATATATCCCTTTCAATATGGATTTCCCACTAAATTCCATATATAATGAATGGGATTCCACACTTTTCTTCAATAGTATGTCCTATAAAATTGACACACTAACCAAATTCAATGTGATGTACATGTCACCAACAAACCCAAAATAATTTCTCGAAAAGAAAATTGTAATGTACCCATCGAATTGGGTACCTATAAAAATTCTCCTTCTTGGGAAATTTGAATTTCCATTTCCATTCTTTAAATCAAGAAACCTGATCCATGTGCATGCAATTAACAAGAACATGATAAACTATAAAGGAAATGATTAATCATCCATGCAAAATATTAATAGTGAACATGAACGATATAAAAACATATCATATATAAATAATACATAATGGAATATATAAATTACATAGAAAACATAGAGAACACTTATCTTTTCAAATAAACATTCACAAACTAGTTGCAGATGTCGAACATTCCACTCAATGATAGACATTGTTGTTCTAGATCTCAACAATAGGTCACCCCCGAGTTAGGGCTATGAATCCACAAGGATGTGTCCCATGCAAACTCTAACACACACAACCATATATCAAGCTCTCATAGTTATCTCAACCACACAACAACCCTAGTTTACCAATTCTCTTCTCCTTCAACTTGCATGACCCAAATAAATGAACCCCTTTCTCTACAATGCAGTCCTTCAATTTATTCAACTTATTTTCTAGGGATCCAGGGCTACTATTCAAGAAATATAAATGTTGGAAACTCCAAGGATTCTCAGTTGTGGACAATTCTTTCTTAACTTCCATCATTCACATGCACACAGGCATCCATTCCTTTCTATAATAATCAATAATTACTAACAAGCAACAATCAATGGCTCTCTTCCTCCAATAATTCCTTCCCATGTCCAAAACCAATAGAAATAATGAATGAGGAAGGAACAAGAATGATTGAGGAACAATTAAATGAGTGATTAACCAAATGAATGAGGAACCCCCAAACAACCCAAAAATAAGGTTTTATATTTACATGCAATAAAGCACCACAAGGCCTTCGCTAAGAAGTTCATGTAACCACTTCCCCACCAACTAAAACCAATATGGGTGAAAATAATACAATATAATACTATGCCCCTTTATCCCCTCCTCTCTCATGGAATCATATCCCTCTATCTATGTCCTTGTTCGTCTTGCAACCAACGATGTATTTTATTAATAATATTGAAAGCATTACATTTCTAGGCACTCCAACCTTTTTAACTTTATAGGCACTATGGACTTTCATGAATAAAAAAATACATTGTTAATTTGGGGACTCAAAACCAAGCCATAACATTCCCCTCCCCCTCATTTTGGCACCATCCTCAGTACATATACAAAACATAAATCAAAATTTCAAAATTTTTCAAAAAGTCACGAGTACTCTTCTTGCATGGCATCTTCATACTCCCAAGCAACATCTTTAGGACCGTAGTAGGTCCACTGAACCTTTACTAATCCTATGGCTCAATTCTGGATCACTTTGACCTTCTTGTCCAATATGTGCACCAGTTGGACCTGAAAGCCTCATTTTGGCTCCACTTGAATCAAATTCCAATCAATAACATGGTTATGATCATGTACATAATTTTTTAGCAAAGAGACATGAAATACATTATGCACATTCATGGAAGCAGAGAATGCAAGCATGTATGCAACTGGCCCTATTATGTCCAATATCTCAAATGGACCACATAATATGGCTGCTAGCTTTGTACATATTCCCAACTTCAATGAGCTCTTCTTGGACTTCACTTTCAAAATCACATTCTCTCCCACTTTAAATTATCTAGTTGTCCTATTATTATCTGCATAAATCTTCTATCTATCTTCTATTTCTTTCAAATTCTTCTTAATTTTAACCATCTAATCTTCCATATCCTTGAGAAATTATGTCTCAAGTACCACTCTATCTATTGGGTTGTCCCAACTCACTGGAGTATTTCATTTTCTACCATACAAAGCTTCAAATGGACTCATATTCAATGAAGTTTGATACCCATTAGTATAGGAAATATCAACCAAGTTCAAGTAATATTCCCACTTAGATGTCTTATCCATCGCATACATTCTCAACATGTCTTCAATCACTTAATTGGATCTCTCTATCTTCTCATCTGACTGTGGATGGTATGTTGTGATAAAATTTAGATTTGTATCAAATCCTTCAAATAATCCCCTCCAAAATTTTGAATCAAACTTTGTATCTTTGTCTGAAACAACTTCCTTAGGTATTCCATGTAACCTAGCAATTTCCCTCATGTAAATCTCAGTAATATTAGTTGTTGTATGAGTCCTTTTTACTGTAACAAAATGATCATCTGTTGTCAATTTATCCACCACTACCATTATTGAATCATGTTTCTTTGTTGTCTTGGGAAATTTAGTAATAAAATCAATGCTTACCACTTCCAATTTCCTCTTTGGAATTGACAATGGCTATAGAAAACCCGTTGGGTCTCTATGCTCATCTTTCACTCTTTGAAATTCCATACATTTGGCAGTCTAATTAGAAACATCCTTCTAAATCATTCCTAGCCAAAAGTATTGGCTTCTTATTGTTGCAATTGTTTTCTGGTAACCAAGATGTCGAGCAGATGGAACATTATGCATTTATTTTAATACCAAATTCCTAAGTTCTTTGGAACTAGGAACACAAATTTTGTTTTTATGCATAAGTAATCCATCTTATTTCATCTTATATTCTTTAAATTTCTATTGTACATTTTCCTTCTATAAGCTTTCTTTTATCTATAGGTAATGTTGGTATGTAACAATAACATATAAAATTCTTCTCTTTAAATATGAACTATGCTTACTAATGGTTGTAGCATGAATGAGATGTACTCTTCTATTGAGTGCATCAACAAATTTATTTTATTTTCCTTTGATATTCTTGATGTCAAAGTCATACTCACTTAAAAATTCCACCATCTTGTTTTCTTGACATTTAAATTTGGTTGTTCAAAATGATATTTCATACCACTATGGTCTGTCCTTAATTCAAATTTATTTCCCATAAGAAAATGCATCAACATGTTCAATGTATGAACTATGGAAGCAAGCTCCAAATTATATGTGGCATAATTCCTCTCATTTTATTTAAGTTTTTTTTACTTGTAACTAATGACATGTCCATTCTGAGTGAGGACTCGATAAATTCCTTATTTGCATGCATCTGTACATACCACAAAATTCTCATTTAGGTCAACAATCTTCAAAATAGGTGCACTAGTAAGTAACTCTTTCAACAAATTAATTTTTTCTTCACACTCTGATCTCCACTCAAACTTAATTCCCTTCTTTTGTAAGGAAGTGACGGGATGAGAAATTTTAAAGAATCCTACTATAAATATCCTATAGTATCCAAGTAATCCCATGAAAGATATAACTTCTGAAACATTCCTTGGTGCTAACCATCCTCTAATGGATTCAATATTCTCTACTATTCCTTCCTATGAAATAATGTTCCCCAAATAATAGATCCTCTCTTGGTAAACATAAAATTTTCTTAGCTTGGCATATGACTAATGTTACCTTAGAACTTGAAACAAAAACCTCAAGTGATACTCATGCTCTTCCTCTAACTTAGAATAAATAAGTATGCCATCCAAGAGCACAATGACAAACTTATCTAGATAATTTATTGGTGTTTTCCATCCTCTAATGGATTCAATATTCTATGTATCTACTATTATGCCTTCCTCTGAAATAATGTGCCCCAAATAATGGATCTTCTCTTGGTAAAAAGAACACTTTCTTATCTTGGCATACAAGTGATGTTCCCTTAGAAATTATAGCACCAACCTCAAGTGATGCTCATGTTCTTCCTCTACCTTAGAATAAATAAGTATTTCATCTAAGAACACAATGAAAAACGTATCCAAACAATTTATGAATATGTCATTCATTAAGCACATAAAGGCAATTGGTGCATTGGTTAGTCCAAATGGAACCACTACAAATTCATAATTCTCATACCTGGTTCTAAAAGCTATCTTATTGATGTCTTGTTCCTTGATTCTCACCTAGTGATATCTTGATCTCAAGTCTATCTTCGAAAATATTGTTTCTCCTCTTAGTTAATCAAAGAGGTCATCAATTCTTAGTAGGGGGTATTTGTTCTTGACGGTGTATTTATTCATTCATCTAAAGTCAATACACAACCTTAATGTTTTTTAGCAAATATTATTGGTGCTCCCCAAGGTGAAACACTTGGGCATATGTACCCTTTCATTAACAATTCTTCTAGCTGCATTTGTAATTCTTTTAATTATGAGGTGCTCATTCTATAATTATTTTTTGACACTAGGGAAGTTCCTAGTACTAAATCAATAGTGAAATCTATATCCCTCTTTGGTGGTAATCCTGGTATTTCTTGGAATACATCTTCAAACTCTTGCAATATTGAATGATCTTCAAGACTTGTCCCTTTGGTATTTTCTGGATCCTCCACATGAGCTGCATACAATTGAAATCCTTTCCAAAAACATCTTTTCAACTATAAGGATGGAATGTCCCTTATAGAAATGGGTCTTGGAATTCCTTTCGCAATGCTCTATTTTATTTCTTCATCAATACGTGTAAATGTTTTGTTATGACAATCTAGGACGGCATGATTATTTTCCAACCAATCCATTCCAATTAGGATAACATAATATCCTAATGATATGATATTCAGATCAAAATTAGTATTCAATCCATTCAAATTTATTGGAAAATCTTTGACAGTTTCATTGATCATTCTTTTGGTTCCAATGGCTAGCTAAACCACACATGATTTTTTAATCTTACTTCTCTCCAAATGAAATCTATCCACTATTTTAGGATCAATGTAACTATGGCTTTCTCCTAAATAAATTAAAATAGCAACAGGATGATTAATGATCTTACCTTCCACCTCAATCATATGGGATTGGTGTTTTCCTTGTCTATATTCCAAGGCTACATATATTCTTATAATATTTCTACCCATGTCTTCTACTATAGTAGCCTTTTGGATTTTTTGCAATGTCCTCATCATGTCTTCTCTGTGAGGGAAATCCTTGTACATGTGATATTCTTTACATACTCAACATTTGATTGGTGGTATTCCCGTTTTTCCCAAGGAGTCTTCCCTCTTTGACTCATTTTTAGCAAGATGATCTTGTTTATTTGTGTTAGGAGTTCTTCTGTTGAAAGGAGGTTGGAATCCATCCTCCTCTCATAATACTTCTCCTCTTTATTGTCCTTCCAATATTTCTACAAAGATTCTCTACCCTTGCCTTTCTCATACATGTACTTATCCTTCCTAATGGTCTTTGCCAAAGTTATTGTCTAATCATGTTGAATCTTATATTTATAAAAATATGTAATTCCACTCAGAAACTTATGTATCTTCACCTTCTTATCCTTGATAAACTCCACATACATTAGCAATCCCAAGAAATTATTTTCATATTCTCCTATAGTCACGTTCCCTAACCTGAGTTCAAAGAAATCTTGCATTTTATTGTCATAATAGTGCTTTGAAAGATAATCCTTCTGAAAATATTTTTTGAATTGCTTCCAAGTAATCCTTCTCTCATTAATGTGCTCAACTTTCTTCAACTAATCCCACCACATAAAATCTTTTCCATGCAAATGGTATGTGGAAATCTTGGCTTCTAGGTTAGATGAGTAGTTGTGTAATTGAAAGAACTTACTTATTCTAAGAGACCATGCTTCAACATCATGTTCCCTTTCTCTTTCACCATCAAAGGATGGTGGCTTAATATTTGTAAGTTCTCCTTACAAACTTTCCAACTCATATCTTCTTCTTTTTTGATGTCTAACGTGAGACACTTCTTGACTACTCCTTGAATCTTTAGATGCATAAAAATTCCTAGCTAAGTAAGGAGATGAGTGATGGATATGAGTCCTACTATCACTTCTTGAATGACTAGGTATTTTGTAGCTATCCCTTCTTTCATGATGCATTCCTTCTTCTTCATGTCTTGAAAGAGATCTATTCTTTGCTATCCTCTACAATTAATTTAGGATTTGCATCATTTGAGCATTTATTTGAGTCTGCTCTTGATTTTCTCTCATTATTCTCTGATTTGCAACTCTATAACTCTATACTTCCATTCTGATACTTTTCATAGTTTCTACCCATTTTGTTGGTTCCACTATGCTCCTATGTTCATTAGATTTTGTTTCATCATTACCCACACTAATATTTTGACCTTTGGCTTCTCTCTCATGATTGTAGGGTCTTTGTGCATCCTCCATGACTCTGATATGCAATCCTAGAATTAAATTTATCTTCTTGTACATCTAATTCTGCAAAATGTGCAAGCAACCATTTTTGCTAGAATTATGCATATTATAGAAATTTGTCAATTAATGCTACATGTGCTTCTTCTCAAATCATGAATAATTATCTCACTTATCCAAATTATAATAATTATAAGTTATTCTCCTCTCCATCAAATTTCCAATGACTATTCCTATGCCCCAAACCAATTTCCTTCTTTTTATGCATTTGCTTCACTGGTGCAATTTTACTAGAAGACCAATTTCTATCAACTATAGAAGAAAATACATCAAGAACCAAGAAAAATTGTGTATTGTGAAGTGATAATAATTATAATGGAAAACATACAACAACCTTCATATTCTCCATCTATTACTCCAGTAAGATTCTACAACAATCTGGAATATGAAATTTTGTCCTTTTTGCAATTTATTCCAAACTTAGAATTTTTAGCAAATCTAGTTATCTCCCAAACTATGCTCTTATGTAAAAAATTCACTAAACCAAAGTTGTCTATATTTATGATTATTCAAAATTTTGAGTTCATAAAGTTTTCCATTTTTGTGATCTAGGATCACTTTTCTTCCTCTGAAATTCCAAAAAATCCCTAAAAAGTGGATTGGAATAGTGGATTTTGGCCTATTTCAGCATCCCCCTTTTCTTCCTCTGAAATTCCAAAAAATCCCTAAAAAGTGGATTGGAATATTTTGGCCTATTTCAGCATCCCCCATCCAAACCCCTTGTATTTTATTCAATTCCTTCATGGATTGTTTTCAGGTCTTCTTTTTGGACTCTCTCCAAGAATTTAAACTTAATCTATATCTCTACTAATGATATGGACCCATATCTTTAAAGCCCACTATTTTTCAATTTCTGATAATTCCAAGAAGGAATGGATAGTGGTCCTCTATGAAATTTTTGTATCCCTCCTTACCATAGACAAAACCTATAATTTTCATCTCAATATCACTTTATTTTCTCCATTTATGGCCAAAATAAGAAAATGGCTCCAAACATGGCAATCTGGTGACATGGTTGATGATGTGGCACCACGGGTCCACATGGCAGCCTGAGAAGATGCCATGTCACTCTCCAACCCCCCAACCCTTCCTCATCATCCTCCTTTTACATTTACCTTACCTTACACTTTAATATATAATTAATATAAAATAATTCATTAAATATTGGACCCACCTGTACCAGTTTCCACATGACACCACTGTAGTGGCTCATGTCACCAGTGGGGTTCACCTCCACAACTTACCTATAGAATGCAACCCGTCCCCACTCCCCACCCCCATATCTAACGGTGGGGATCGGTTGAATAGATCGACGATCCATAACATATTTCGCATCGTCAACACGCACACATGTTAACAACCCCTCTGCTATGCAATAGTTGTTTTTCCCATGATACATGGCACATTCTGATAGGTTTTACATTCTCAAATAACTTTTCAAATCCATTCCCTCCACCATGTGATACCACTTGTGGTATCGAGTCTCTGCTCCACCGCATTATGGTAAATTCCCCCCTGAGGGCAGGTGAAACCCCCCTTCGATCAAGACACCTTCTTTGATCCAAGATAGAAGGGAAAAAAATGGTTACTATTTTCCCTTTAGACATATTTCAATAGGTAGGATAGAAGAGAGAAATGTATGGCACACCATTTTATGATGGTTTTCCTTGCTGCTCCAGCCTTTTGAACTTTATATCCAAGATCCTAGGTGCAAGAAAAGACCCACAAAAGAACAAGAGGAGATCCCTTTCTTCCACACTATAATGTTAAGTAAAAATAGATCTATCTATGATGATTTTCACAACAATAGACATGTAAATACTTGAATGCATAAACATGAAAGGAATAGGCCAAGTTATCTATTAATAGAAAGATGACAAAAATGGAAGCACTTACACTCTTTACCTTAATGTTGAGCAACCTCCTCCAAGCTCTTCGTTCCAGCCCCTTGTATCTCACACAATCATAAGTATGATGTTCTTCAATTCTCCCCTCCCCATATTAAGCTCTCACATCATAAATTTAAATAATTTTCCATTTGAGAACTAACTCAACAATCCAAGGAGAATATCACTCACTAGATCCACTAAATTGGGATCTCAAATAATTTTAGGGAGAAAATATCTCTCAAGTATTTTAGAAAGGAAATATCTCTCAAGATCCATCAAATAAGGATATTGGTTTGAGAAAATATTTCAACCACCCATGAGACTCCCAACTTCTCCTTGAGGTTAGGAAACTAGATGTGAGGTGGATTCTCACACTAAATTAATTTCAATTTTTTTCAATAAAAATGAATAATACATGTGCACATAGTATTTTGACC
>CBVK0101515716.1:0-16659 GCA_900067695.1 Picea abies
AAACTCATACTCTCCCTCTCACAGAATTCATACATTCAACATGAAATCATACAAACAAAGCATTGAAACAAATGCATAATAGATCATATAAGCAAACTGTAAACATACCATTCAATAGATGCAAACAGTATTCCTAACAACACCATGAAATGGAGTCAAAGCATTCTTATATTAACTCAATTTCTTCTATACATGGGTTCTATAGAAAAAAATATCTTCTTATACAACTTCTATAGTCTTTGTTATCCTATGCCCTCCTATTCTTCAACCTCTATTCTTACAAATGAGAAGAATGATACATTACATCTACGAGGGAGAGTTATTGATTTTTCCCTCATACATCTCTAAGGTATCTTAATGAATTAAAATCTCTACAACTACTTTACATTGATTACATTAATTGTCTACAACCGACAGATGAGAGAAATTCTCAACATCTGCATCACAATCCCCAAAAAATTTAAGAGCACTTATGTCTCTCCAGATATTACATTAATGTGCCATCCTTTTGAAATTCAAATTATCTTCAAAATGTGCACTAGTACATATCCAGCTGTCATCCGCTTGCAATGCTCTTGCATTAGTAGGCTATCATAATGTGCACACAGACAAGAAGAAACAAAAAATGAGAGGAGAGAATAGTTAGTCACTTGAGAATGGCATCAAAAGAACACTCTGAGAAAGAGTACAGGAGCGATGAGTTCGCAGGATAAGAGTGCAGTGAAAAAATGTGTTCACTTGCACAAATTTAGGAGCATAGAAGGGAGATATTTCCTTGAATAAAAGAGGAATCTCATCTGAGTTAATGACTATCACCCTAAAATAGAGAAGAATTGGATCCAGATTGGAGCAATAAAGGGCTACAAATTGGTATTTACTGGACAAAAACAAACACTAGCAAGGGGAGGTCATTGAGGGACTGTATAGCAGAGAAGGGACTCCCTTCTGTAGAGGAAATCTAGTTGATAAACTACCTGATAATCCTATAGAGACCCTGAGCTTAGTGGGAAGGGGGAAACTTCTATTGTTGATAGTGGAGAAGGGAGGTTAACCTTCTCAGATAATCCTAAGCTTAAAAACTAGCTTAATCATTCCCCTTTTTGCATCATTGGTTAGCATGGGGGTGGCGTTGTTACACATCAAAATTTCACATTTGAGTGTGGCACCCTAAGTGTTGCAAGTGTCACAAAGTGACATATGCACCTTGTTAAGTGTTGCATGCACTGTATCAAGTGTCATATGCACCTTACCTAGTGTTGCATTCATGTTTATAAGTGTCACAACCCCTTCAAACCATGAAATACATTTGTCACAATACCTAAGTCATGTTGGAAGAAGAATAACTATCATCTGACAATTGGAACATAACTTTTCTTGGAAAAATTAACCATTTTGGGGAATTTTAGAAGGGTGGCGCTCCCCTACCCATGTTGAGGGAGCACTGGTGATCCCCTTGCCATGTTAAGGGAGCACCATTTTTTTCCAATGGTGCTCTGTCTCTCAGTATAGGGGGGTGCCAATCTTGTTAGAGGAAAATATGGGATCTCCCTCTTCCTAAGGGCCAACTCTCTTGGGATGAGGTTTTTTGTGGTCGACTCTTATACTATGGATCTATCCTAGGATACAAATCCCAACTTAAGGATCCATATCCTCAACCATTTCCCTCATTAGCTCAAGGTGGTTAAACCTCTCAACCCTATATATCGAAGGTATTTCTAAAGTGAAGAGGGGAAGAATTCATATGTCAAACCTTTGATATTGGGAGAGGCATCAACATTTTGATTTCAATATTCATGCAAGGGCTATATGAGGAGAGATTGGAGAATATTATTTCATCATCAAGCATGCTTTGTAACTGCCTTATTTTGGATTTCTAATTAATGTTAACTTGGCCTATTCCATTCAAGTTCATGTGTTATACATTTGCTTGTCTGTTGCCATTTCAGTCTCCATATTTAGATCTGCTTTGTTTAATCATATAGAGTAGGAGGAAGATTTCATTTTCTAGTCATTGTAGGACTTGAGTTGCATTGAGGAGCTTGGAGATCAAACCTAAAGATAAGAGAAGCGAAGACGAACATCGCAACAAGGTACAACACATTATTCTTCTCTCTTTCTTGATTGATTGAGTTATATATATAGGGAAAGTAGTAACCACTTTTTCACTTCTGTATTTGGACCAAAGATAGTTGTCTTGGTCCAAAGGGGAGCTTAGCCTGTCTGGAGGGTAAGATTTCTCACAACAGAAAAATGAAGACTTCGTTGGGGATCTTCTTTGACTAGTCTTTCCTTTGTTTCATCTTGAATCATTTTTTTATGATTGGATCTTTCTTGTTTGATGAATTTTTATTATCTATTTCCCCTTCCCTCTTCCTCATTGAAGAGATTGTAAAGCCATTGAGTGAGTATTTGCTGAGTCTGAGCTTGTGGAATCCATTTTTGAGATTTTTTCAAAAATTGGCACTTCCCTATAGTTCGCACTAGGGTGCCACTAGCTAGTTGGCGCTCCCCCTAAGCCTCCTAGAGGGTGCCATGGCACTCTGTTCCTTTGGTAACAGGGGCACCAATCTCATTTTTAGGTTGTTCTTCTTATTTGTTCTCTATTTTTCTCAGTTTGATTTTGAGAGGCATTTATCCCATAGTCTCTTGATCTATCTTTGACTTTGTTTGGATTGAGAATTTGACATTTATTACTCAATTTCATTTCCTTCCTTGAGTTTGCAAATTTATCCTAGTTTTTGTTCCCTTAGGTTAACTAGATCCCTTGGTTCATCCTTCCTTTCACATCTCTGATCTTCATCTGGCAAAGCTTTTAGATTTCTTGATTGTTTAGGACTTTTGATCAGCTAGAGTTTGCAAACATTATTTGGTATTGAGCCCTTTTTATCTTCATTGAAACATCTCACTTTTCTTGATGATTAGGACTCTCTTGTTTACCAAAACCCAACTTTGAATTATTTTTATTACTTCTCATTTTCTGAGGATTCTCATGAGTGATTTTCTTCCTTATTTTTTTCATCTTCGAGTCCTTGATTGAACAAGTTATCTCACACTTGTTTTCTTTCAATTCTCATCATTTTTTAGTGCACTTTGTTTGATTTATTTTTTTCCTTAAAATTCTTTTTGTCAAACATAGATCTCTTTCATTTCATTTGAAATATTAAGAAGAAAAAAAAATTTCATATCTCACTGCATTCATAATCGAACAAATAAATTTTTGCATTCTTTAGGAAGTTTGTTTTGGTACATGTTTGGAAAAATAGCTAGTTTTGAATGTGCATTTCGGAAACATTTGCTTAGTAGTTTGGCATCATATTACTCCCAGAAATTGAAAGTTGCATAGTTTTGAGTTCTTGCTTACGTTAAGAAGAATAGAACTCTTCTCCTTCCCATACATAAAATTCATCGAAAAGAACAAATTGCATCTCATTATTTTACATTCTATTGGAGTCGAGTCTTGCTCACATCATTAGTTTCATCCTCATGAACCTATCGAGTAAAATCCATTAAAATCAACTACATGCTAATTAAATCAACACAAACATTTTTTGGTTTTAGCACACCAACAGTAGCACAAGATTAGGGTCTTTGGACTAGGAAAAGTGAGTAAATCATCCAAGAATACTAAACAAACTGTAGAAAACTAAAGAGTGAACAAATCCAACATTCGTATAAGCATATTCAGGAACCCCCTCTCACATAGGGTCTAAACATGAGGTTGTGTGCAAAGTATACTAGGGGTTCTTACTAAAGCGTCACTGACTCATTTGGTCTCGGTACTTCGTGAATTCAGAATCAATTCGGGGTCCCCTGGAGTCTACTGGTCCACTTGTCCTTAGTCTTATCGAAGAATTTTGGACTTTGATATCCTTCCCATACATTCAGTTCCAATTGTATCCTTAGTGGAATTTCCTAGGTATCTACAGAGGTGATTGTGGGGGGAATTCCCAAGGTACCTGGGGTAGACGTTGTATCACACTCTTAATACCCTTAGAGGGTGATCTTGTGAAAGTGAGTCTTTCTTGTGTTGAGAAGTGTTTTTATGTGGAGGTTAAGGTAATTTCTTCTCATTTATTCATTGGCGGATTGATATCCCATATTTGGAAGATCCTTAAACCTACCATTTCTTGGTTGATTGATTTTAGTTTTATTATGAGTGTGTTTCTTTGAATTTTGTAGCCGGCCTTAGGATCAGATATTTCATAGTATGCAAGGTATGAAACCTAAAGTTTAGGAACCTCAACACAATGTTTCTTATGAAGTCATGATTGAAGATCAAATTTTTGAGACTGAGAGTGTAGCTCATGGAAGTGGCCAACATGGTGAAGAACCGATCATGACGTTTGTAGAAAGCCTTGCATCTTATGTGAATCCTCCTTTTACTGATCCACTTTCCCAACCACTCACTGATACACCATATATGATATATTTCGATGTGTATTATTCTTAGAATTTACTGTCTGGTTCAACCACTACACAATATTTTGGCACCAACCCGTCATCTTTTGGTTTTCTTGAAGGACTTGGGAATTTCTCTTTTTCCACAAATCCTATAGTTGATATTGCTGGTGATTTTTCTTTATTGGAAACATCAGTGACCCAAGTAACCCTGACTCAACCACTTGCACAAACATATCCCTTCTCACATGGGTCGGGCAATATTCCTGCTTCATTATTTCCACACATGCACATGCCAAGCGATTTACTTGGTCATTCCATTGGTCAGATGGTCAATAGTCAAGTCATTCACATGACCATGTTTACACAAGTTACTCAGCCTACATTTCAACCATCACATATGAGTACACCCTACATTGGAGGTGAATCTTCAATGGGAGGCCAACCTTCAGCTGGGGGGAAACCTTCAACTGTAGGGAAATTTTTCATTTGGGGGAAACCTACATGGTTGCAACATCAACAATCTTGGGGGGGGACTGCTCCTGTAAATCCTTCTAACCCTACTACCACTGGCATGTATCCTGGAAATCCATACCCATGAGTTTCCAACCCTTTGTGGGGTCAACCCAATTTGGTGGGCATTCCTCTGCAAGTAACTTTTCCCTATCAATATGTAAACCCCATGATTCCAACGCAACATTCCCTTCAATCATAATACATGGGGGGAACCACAGTTCAATATCAGTATGTAGGACTTCCATCTATTCAATTAGAGTACATGGGTGGAAAAATAGGACAACCACCATACATAGGTGGACAATCAGGCCATACACCTTACATAGGTGGAAAACCATGGAAACTACCATATGTGGGAGGACCTTCTAGTTTTTCCATCTCCCCGCAACCTGGATTTGTTCCTACTGGTGTTTCAATACCATATGGTTATCACCAGTATCTACAATCCAACCAAAAACTTCCATTCTTGGCTACCTTAGATCTACCAGATATGTCATGTTTGACAAACGATCCCATTCAGCATGCCCCTTTTTGGCCCCCCATCCCTACCAAATTACCGTCTGAAATACCAAAATTCAACCAAAAACCTGGGGAAGATCCTAACAATCATGTTATGAATTTCCATTTATGGTGTTCTTCCAACTCTTTGATGGACGATTCCATCCATCTGAGAATTTTTCAGAGAACACTTATAAGTGTCACAGTGAAATGGTATATTGAGCTACTGCATAGCACCTTTGTCAAATTTAATTCTCTTTCCATGGATTTCCTGATGTATTTTCATTTTCATATATGGTATGAGATCGGTACAAAGATTTTCACCTCACTCCAACAATCCTCTCCCACCCATGTATCTGAGCATATTTATGAGTGGCAATGACGGAGACGGTTCATTAAAGCTCCAATTCTAGACCAACTCCTCACGGATTGGTTTACAAAGCTTCTCTTGCCACCCATCGCTCGTGATGTTTCTATGGGAAATTTTGTTACCGAGGAGAAAGCTATCACTCATGCGCAATATTTGGACTTGGTATATTCCTAGTTCAACACACTTTACGATCTGATCCCTAATGCTCCTCGTTTGTCGAATGATCTGACAAGACCTGATTCAGAATGAGGTTCCATTCCAAAAACCAAAACTAAATTATCTCCTTCTCAAACCTCTGAGGTGAATGTGGTCTAATCCACTTCATCTCAACAACCATGAGCTAAGAAGAAAAACAAGGGTAAATTCAAGAAATATTCTAACCAACAAGATATTACTAAGTCTGTTGATACTCAACCGAATATGAAGGCTAAGTTTCCTTACATCATTTGTGAGGAAGACCACTACACAAAATAATGCACTCATTGTGAGACAGTCACTAAATTTTTTAAGGGTACTTCCTATCTGTTTCAGCAGAAAAATCTGGTTGCACAAAATATTGCCCCTCCACAAGGAGGAAACGCAGGTCATTCCCACCATGGGGATGCTTCCACAAGCACCTATGAGGTGTACATGTTTAAATAAATTAATGTAACGAATAGAGAAAATAATGATGACACTCCTCCAGGTGATCAGGCTATAGGAAAGTTCATCTAACAACCCTCCACATCCACTCCTCCTCCATCTTCCACTCCTCTTCAGATTGAGAAGCCAATTTTGGATGCAGTTTTGCACTCTCCCAAGAGAGCAATTTGAAAAGACACATTCAATACAAGTGACCACTCCATCCAAAACTATAATATAGTTGAATATTTGGCACAAGCACCTTGTACTATGTCATCCCTCAAAGTTCTCCAACATTTTCCAAGTCAAGGTAGAGCCCTGTTGTTAGTCATTGGAGCTATGGATCCAGAGGAGTCAAATATTATTATGCTTAATCTATATTATTTTAAGGATAGGCTCTCACACCACATCGCATTCCAAATTCAAATTTTGGTTGCTGGGAAGAACATCCATTGCACTGTTTTGGATGAGGGAGCCTCCACCTATGTCATTTCTTTACCTTGTTGGAGAGACCTTAATTATACCAAACTTACCTCATCTCCTACCACCTTGAAATCATTTTATGGATGTGGTTTTGAACCTCATGGAAAATTTCACTGTAACATTGAAGGGTAAAACTATTTCAGTCAATATTGAAGTGGTTGGCGCACCTTTGCATTACAATTTGTTACTTGATCATAGCTAGTTCTATTTGATGATCATCAAAACATATTCGATGTTTCATATATTATGATTTCCCCATCAAGGAAATATTGTCACCATTGATCAAATTGACTATATAACTCCAGATCTCCACAATGTTGTACCAAATAATTTCCCTTTTCTAGGACAATCTACTATTAGGAGTGTAGGAGTAGGTCTTCTTAAGGATTCCTTGCTCATGGGGTTTTTTCCTTTACCTTATCCTACCACCTTGCATTTTTCCAAGTTAAATATGATTTTGAATTAGGTGAAACAATCCCTATCATCTTCTAATCCTTTCATAGTACCTGGTATTTAAGAGCATAGTTCGTTTCCTATGACAAGTTCATTAAAAAATGAAACAGATTCTTACAAGCATAGTTCATTGTCTCTATTAAGATCGTTAAAAAATGAAATAGACCCCCCACCATTTGAATCAAGTCTCACTTTGGATCTAGTACTTGAACCTTCTTTTCCTCCACCTAGTGAACATGTTCCTATGAGTATCTAGACACCTAAACTAGGAAAGAAGAAGAGTCGCAAGAGGAAACGATGCTTGGGGGGAAGGTCTTCAGCCTCTGGACATCACATTGGAGTGAATCCACTAGATTCTATCATGCCATATGGGGGAAAATTACTTCTACAAAAACACTCTTATAGGAGTGATCCTTGCCTAAGGGTCATTCCCATTATAACGTAGTAGTATTTTCTAGAACGAGCTTAATCTTTGTTCTTTCTTGTGCTCATAAATACATGAAAAGAATTTACTGAGCTCAATATTTTTTCTTTCTCATGCTCATTAAAAAATGAGAATAGGTTGTCGAGTATGATTTTATCTCTTTTTAGGACTCGTAAAATCTATACAAAAAAGCAACTCTTTGGAACCCTTTTCAGACTACCTAAACACGAAAAATTATCGAGTGAAATTCTTTCCTTTCACACTCGTTAAAAGGTTTGAAAGGGCGTATTTCGAGTGATATTTTATCCCTTTTTCAGGCTTGTGAGACTAACTACCAAAAAGGAATACTCTAGTAAAGCATGACTAGAAGAGTTCTCCTTTGTATTGTTTTACACTTTTTTTAGGCTCGAGAGACTAAATTTATGAAAAAGACATCCATGGAGTCATCTTTAAGTTATTTTCAAACTCTCTAAACATGCAAAACCATTGATTTTACCTTCTTTGGGATCGTAAAATTATTCATTCAAGGAACTATGTGAGTCCAATCTCCAGGACCCATATGGGAACAAACCCCTCCTTCTTCAGGTTTTTTAAACATATGTCGAGGGACTCATCTGAAGGATGAGCTTATACTGAGCATATGTTATCCTCCTCAAGCTCGTTAAACAAGAAAGAGGTACTCACCAATCATGGTGGGGGGAAAACTAAAGGAAGTGAGTAAAGCTTTTTGGAATCCTTTATGGAAGCTATTGTCACCCTTGAACATGGCACCTGTTTGCATCTCATCTTGCAGTTGAGTAATATGCTTGTCTCTGAGTCATACCAATTCCATGTGTTTTTATACGATTTCATTCCAGTCGAAAAGTGCTCTTATTATCGTCATATTATGTTATTGGTACTTGCAGAGTCAATGTTTCCAACTCAGTTGTCATGCCTCATCACGTTCAAGGGAATTTTCAATTCAAACCATCCATCTTCAGTATTACCAGTTTCCATTTCCTGTGTCAATCCATATTCATTCAATCCACCATCTCACATCACTTTCCTGTGTCAATTTCATTTCGATGATGGGGGATACATCAGACCATCCTTTGATGGGTGTTTTCCTATAAAATTCATCAGATTATCTAGGAATTAGACTTAGAACCAATGAGTACCTTGATACCTGCATGCCTCAATGGTAGGCCTCCTTGAATCAAATAGTAGGTTTACATCATTGACCTATAATTGAATGATTCCATGAATGTTTGACCTCAGCTCATTTATTCACATTTGCTGGAATTTACTAAGGTACCTTGGGAATCATTTTCATCATTGGTGATTTCCCTCACATTTGTTAATGGTATACCTCAATGACCAATAATCAAGTGGTTTCTACCATTTTTGACATCAATTCATCTATTCACATGGATCGATTTGTATCAAATCAATATTGATACGAAGACCCTAGGTTAGACACTCACTCTATTATGTGCTTGGCCTAGGCTGCGATGGAGATCATTTGAGAATATAAAATATTTCAATACAATCACCATGCTGGAAATATTATTGATATATATTTTGTCACATAGATCCACATTGTATTGATCAGTGGCTATGTTTTGTAATATCATAGCTCCACTGTGTATTTTTCATGGCTAGGATCAGTTCAAGTCATGGAGGTATGGATCCACATTATATCTCTGGTGACCATATCCTTAGTCATTATTCTCATGGATTCATAGTATATTGGTCATTATCCATTCTTTGAGTCATCTCATATTCCAAGCATAGGTATGCCTGTCTCGAAAATGGAACATATTTGTACACTGATTAATGTTTGTTTGTAGCTTATGCCAGGTTCTCCTACTCCAACACCCTTGCATTGAAGAATTTTCAAAGTGTTTCGGCCATTATTTTCTCTTCTTACCTCACACTTTAGGGGGCATCTATTACATGTCAAAATGTCACACTTGAGTGTCACACCCTAAGTGTCACAAGTGTCACAAAGAGACGTATGCACCTTGTTAAGTGTTGCATGCACTGTCTCAAGTGCCATATGAACCTTACCTAGTGTCGCATTCACTTTTCTAATTGTCACAACCCCTTGACACCATGAAATAAATTTGTCACAATCCCTAAGTCATGTTGGAAGAAGAAGCCCTATCATTTGACATTGTCACAATCCCTAAGTCATGTTGGAAGAAGAAGCCCTATCATTTGACATTCGAAACATACCTTTTTCTTGGAAAAATTGACCATTTTTTAACATTTTATAAGGGTGGTGCTCCCCTAACCATGCTGAGGGAGAACCAATGCTCCCCTTTCCATGTTAAGGGATCACCACTTTTATCCAATGGTGCTCTATATCTCACTATAGGGGGGCGCCAGTCTTGTTACAGGAAAATATGGGATCTCCCTCCTTTTCCTAAGGGCCAACTCTCTTGGGATGAGGTTTGTTGTGGTCAACCCTTATACTATGGATCTATCCTAAGATCCAAATCCTAACTTAATGAACCATATCCTCAACCATTTCCCTCATTATCGCATGGTGTTTAAACCTCTAAATCCTATATATTGAAGGTATTTCCAAGGTGAAGGGTGGAAGAATTTAGATGTCAAGCGTTTGATATTGGGAGAAGAATCAACATTTTGATTTCAATATTCATGCAAGGGATAGACAAGGAGAGATTGGAGAAGATTATTGCATCTTCAAGCATGATTTGTAAGTGCCTTATTTTTTCTTTCTGATTAATATTAACTTGGCATATTCCCTTCAAGTTCATGTGTTCTACATTTTCTTTTCTATTGTCATTTTAGTCTTCATAATATATTTTCTTTGTTTAATAATATAGAGTAGGAGGAAGAGTTCCTTTAATCATACATAGTAGGAGGAAGAGGATCTTGGAGATCAAGCCCAAGGATTGGAGAAATGAGGATGAACATCGTAACAAGGTATGCCACATTATTCTTCTTTCTTGCTTGATTGATTGAGTTAGATATATAGGGAAAGTAGTAACCACTTGTTCACTTCTATCTTTGGACCAAAGATAGGGGTATCGTTCCAAAAGGGAGATTATCCTATTCACAGGGTAAGATTTCTCACAACAATCATACTGTAGGAAATAACTCTACACTAAGGCCTAAGGTTGGGAGGAAAAGCATCCTCTCCCAGTCAGTCGATGTTGGATATTTCCCTAATAAGATAAGTGTTTGTCTTGGTCTGTTTAATTTGTGCATGAATGATGTATACATGTATTTGTATGATTTAAATGGCAAATGTTTATGCTAGTAACCAATGAATTGAAATTATGAGTAAATGGGATATGCTTGTCATTGCCCTTGTTTCACGAGTTAAAAAAATGAAAAGTATGGACAGTCTATGTCCCTAAGGATCTTGTAGCTTTGAGAGGAAATTTTGTAATATATGGAAAAAATATTCATTTCATAGTGGCTCGAGTGATCTGGTGCAGGGAAGATTTCTGTGACGAATAAAGAGTTGTCTGCCCCAAGGGAAACCTAATTTCCTTTATGTGGAAAGATTGCAAGATATAAATGAATCTTATCTCTGATGAATTTGAAAGGCCTTTTATGGTCTTAGAGTAGTTTTCCCAACTCTTGAAGATATGGCTAGAGCCTTGAAGAATCATTTAAGTTGGATAAGTCTTGATTTTCATACCATTAACCATCTCAATATAGAAAAGAGTTGAGTTAAGGAAGATAAATTTTAAGATCCCACCAGTCTAAGAGAGGGTTAAGGGGTTGGGTGTGTTACAATAACATCAGAAGATGTCACCACTACCACCTAGGAAACACCTTCCCTCTTTTTAGTGAAGGATTGAATCAAATACATGAACTTAAGACTACTAAGGAAAGAAACATCAAGTCTAAGGTATCCTAAGTATCACTATCTACCTAAATACCACCAATGAGATATGTAAAATGGATTAGGGCTTAGGTGGTTAATACAAATCAATTATAGATTTGATTTGAGGTACCCTAGGGTAACTTTAGAAAGTTTTTCAAGTCAATATTTGATATAAGGTGATCCCCAAACACTAAAATATAAAGAAAATACTCAGGATTGTAGCAAAAGTTGTATAAAAGTGATAAATTACAACAATATGACAAGTTATAACAATAATAATAATAAACAAAGCCCCCAGGGGGAAACTCAATTGGAAAGTGTCATGATATGAAGTTTTATGTTCAATGAGGTTTCTATTTCAAATCCCCCGGATTTACGTGTTCTTGCGGAAGGGGCATACCTATGGAACCCAGAGGTTATAGTGGTAGTGGTCAGAATCGACCCCATGTCATGCAAGTATGAGACCGCCCAATTGTTGATTATGTTAGTCATAAAATAATAATAATAATCCAATAAACAAATAGGGATTAAATAATGGATTAAAATAATAAAATATAAAATTATAAATGAATATAACAACCAAGAAAATCTAGATGTCCATCCCTAATTAGGATGAAACAAAAATCATCCAGACACTTTTAGGGTTTAAAGATGATTTTCAAGTGGAATACATGCACAAATACCAAAAATCTATATTTTATGGCTGAAAATGAATATATTATTGCTATCAAACCCTAATTTAACCCTAAAACATAAAATAAATATTTAACTTTGATTTTTGTGATGGAATGTTGGGAGACGACTAGTGCCTACCATAATTTTGGGGGCATATGGGGTCAATTAAGGACTCCCTTGAAGATATGCAGATGGATATAGGGTGATATCTAGTGTTTTCCACTACAAACTCTAGAATATACTCCTAGTATATTACTAAATATTCAAGATAAATCAAGGGAAGGTACTCTTCTAGTAACCTTCCAAAAGATTTGAAAAGAAGCGTTTGTTCAAGAAGAAAGCAATAAAATGCCCAACCATCATTAAAGGACAATTACACTTACATTCATTCATAAACAAAACTAAAAGATAAAGTGAGACCACTTACTCAATAAATATTCCATCCATCAAAACCCTAACAATGAACATCCATGAAGAAGTAAATCCATCAACATGAAATCATCTTCAACAAGTCGCTCTAACTATCCATCCATAGCAATTTATAGAAGAGAGAAAGAAATAGTAGACAAGTAGTAATGATTCTCTAGAAGTAGCAATTATTTATAAGTCATAATTTATTCTCTTGCTTATATGAGAGATAAATCACCCTTCTCATCCTTCAAAATCCCTAAAATCATAAAATAATGCCCTTATCTCTCAAAAACACTAGAGATGAGGCAACAAGACATAAAATGTCCATGATACCAGAGAGGATAGGTCACTAATATCCCCATTTTTCCCTCAACAATGAATTAAATATTCTCATGAGACAAGACATCCCTCGTAAATGCATGCTCCATATCACACATGTTGAATGTGTGACCTCAAGAAGTGGATTATCTCTCACAAATCAAGTGTAGGGTTTCCAAAAGTGAAACACTACCTCTAAGGGCTGCAAAGTTTCATCACCAAGTTTTATATCATTCCCCAAAATGTGTGGCATCTCATCAAAATGTACCAAATCACCATTTAAAGGTGAAACATCCGATCATCAAGGTGTCAAATCATACTCAATAGATTCTAGGGTATCTCAACAAGGAGCCATGTCAATATAAGGCTCAATTCCCTCCAAAATATGTGGAATAGACTCTCTAAAGTAGTGGGATGACCTCCATCAAATGTTCTAGTAGCCCCTCAATGTCATCCAAAGGACAAAGGAATCAATCAAGTGGGTATTCATGTGAAATCCATCATCTAAGCAAGGGATCATGTAGTCCAATGTATCCATCAAAAATAGAGGCATGCACACAATTCAAATTAAACATATAAATTTATTCATGTTAAAATAAAATACACTATAAAGATCACATTAATTATCCTCTTTAAACTTCACACTAGCTCATAAAATAATACAATTTCCAAATTTAGGTATGGGAGGATCATTGTTAACCCCTATTAGGTGTGTCAATACTCAAGAAAAGGAGTGTTTCCCAATAACACCATCAAGGAGAATGTGTAATGGCATATGATATGGTTTTGGGTTTACTTCATAGGTGGTGGCATAGTCATGAAATGCTATGTATGAAATTCATCCTCATGAGTGTCGTTGTATGAGGGAGCACTTAGACAATGAATTTACCTTTCCTCAACACTATGTCTTTCCAAACCCCTATTTTCTTTATTCTTTATTGATTCAACCTTTTTTGTGTTTTGATTTTCATTTGCTAAGTCCTTTTTGTTATGCATTCATTTGCATAAGACTTGGTGTGTTGGCCTCTTAATGAGGGGGAAAAGCTCATTCTTCTTATTCTTTCTTGGTTTTTGACTTTGATTTTATTTCTTCTTTGTTTTTATTTACATTTTGAGTTTTAGAATTCATTCTTTCTATATTATTTTTTATATATATCAAGTTGCATCAACCTTGAGCATTTTATTTCCATCTTCTCATGGGATAATGAAGCATGAACCTTTATGGGTGACATATGAAAACCAATCCAAAATAAATTGATAATGGATATGAGAAGGTGAATCATGTTACATATGGATTGGGATATTGATATGTTACACCTATGAAATACCCCAGTAGTACAACTTTCCCAATATTGGCAACACTTGACTTGGAGATGATGATGACCACCAAGGTGAAACAAGGAAAAATGTATAAATTCAAAGAATCATGATCCATCATCTGATTCAACCCATCACCACTATTTTCATGTCAAAACAATTGAACATTAACACTTAGTATGAAGCATCAAAAGAATGTACCTCATGTATGACATGCACCATATCATCTTATGCGAGTGAGTTGAGAATAAAGTGGAAGCAATCTATGGGAAAATGTTTGTGGAGAATATTGAATGTCATCATCGAAACTAATGTCTATAATTTGGGTCACGGGAGAAAAAATATCCTCTAGTTACCCCTACATGTGATGGGATAACATGTACAAATATACCAACTTATTTTGGATATTTGTTATGTTTTTTTATTTAGAAATGTTCAATAATATCAGATCAACCAAACAAAGCCTAATAAGGCTTCTCATATCTCTCTCCAATACCACCCACTCTTTATATTTCATACCAATGGGGTTTGTTCCATATAATACAACCCATAGATCTCGATCTATAAGAATATCCTCCATCTCGATCTTCCACAACTCAAAGTTAGTTCCATTAAAATTCTTCATTTCTAATCTAGATGTGCTCACCATTTCCTCACAACAATATTTCCTTCTACATAGGCTCCTACTCAAAGCAAGATTGGATAAAAATACCTTGTATATAACACCTTGGATCTGAGGGTGATTAGGATATGATATCAAATGAAAGGAAGAAGAGGCATGGAATAATATTCCTACACTAACCAATGCGAGAACAAATTGTAGAAAAATTTAAACAAATAGTTGCAGATTATAAGCAAAAAACAAATGAAAGAAATAGAAAATGCTTACATAATTATTTCCTAGGGAAAACCCTTCTATGAGAAAAAACACACACTTTAAAGCATGCTCAATGAATCATTCAAAACCTAAATGGTTACAATACATTTCAAAGTTTCTATTCTCTCAACAAGATTGTTCAAAAGAAACTGTAAGGATTTCAAAGAAATTTCAATAGCAGAATAGTAAATTAAACTCACACATTGTTTTCCACTAAACCTAATAGTCAATAAATATGAATAAAAAAACAATGAATCATTTATGGTTTTCCAATTCTATATGCTAGAAACCACCAAATATTAATTAGCCAACTACTACTTCTTAGCATGCATTTTCTACTAGTGATCTACATTTATTCCCCACCACTACTCAACATGTATTCCTTGCTATTGATCTGCATTTATCCCCTACTATTTCCTAGCAATCATTACTTGCTCTACTACAAGACTACGAGGAGTATATTTATACACTTGTCCCAATATTAGGGGAGGCTTAAGATTTTTGGAGAGGGATAGGTCCATCTTCAAAAACACCATTATAGATCTAAAACTAGTGGGCATGGTGACTAGTGATGGTTTTCACACATGGAACAATAGAAGCAGTGGAAAACATCAAACTGCAGTAATTTTAGACCACTTCCTAATATTGGAATCCCTCATCCAATCAAGATATACATTCAAAGAAGAAAATTTACTAGGAGTGGGATCTAATCACTAGCCCATAAGTATGACTTCAAAGAGTTTGGGTCAACATAAATTAAGACCCTTGAAATTTGAGAATTTTTTTCTTGATCACTCTGAATTCAAAGAAAATATAAAACAATGGTGGAAGGAGGCATGATTCAACTACAATATAGGCTTAAAAATATACATTTCAAACTAAATCTTTAGAGTAATGTAGTCTTTGGAACTATTTTTTGGTGCAACATGCACTAGAAACCCAAATGGAAGAGGTTCAAACAAACATCATGAACAAAGGTAGTAATGATGAGATAGCACCTAAAGAGGAAAATTTGAAGGAATATATAGAGGTAAGGGTGAAGCAGGAAGAAATTATTTGGAGGAAAAAGTCAAGAATAAAGTGGCTAAAAGGAGATAGGAACTATGAATTCTTCCACAACTCAATGATCAATCATAGACACTATAATAAATTTATTTTAGTACACTATAAAGTGAAAATGGATAAACACTGGAATACCACTAAGGCATTGAAAAGGATCTTAGATTTTATTACCTCTAGCTCCTTTCAGAGCCTAAGGTAGATAGGAAGTAGGACATGAACTCAATCTTAAACCACATCCCATCGTTGGTGACTCTAGAATAGAATACATGCCTTTTCAGAGAAATCAATGACATGATTTTTAATTTCTTTTCTAATTTACAACAATCAAAGAAAAGAGTGTGTGCATTAAATTTGTCAACCCAAGGTTATGTTTTGACTTGTGAGTTGTC
>CBVK0101515717.1:0-20768 GCA_900067695.1 Picea abies
CATGAAACATGTGGCACCCTTATCGATGCAAAGTGGACATGGAATTGATGAGGAAGATAAAATAATTATTTCATGAGTGGTTTTCATCATTTAAAAATTGAAAGGAGAAGGGAAAAGGAAGAAAGAGACAAAATGTATTTGTATATCACCTTCTCTATATGACGGGAATTCATCTTCCGATGATTACCTAGCAACGAGCTAGTCGAGTGGAATAATTTACAAGATTGTGGAACGGGGACATTGAAGATTATAACCAGAAAGAATCCATGCACAAGAACCATTACACAATGCACATATTGGAATAACGATCTGTATGGAATACGAGAGATGAAACACTCATGGTGCATGTTCCTTTTCTTGCTAGCAGAGTTGTTGAACAAGTGCAAGAGGAACAGCGTAGATGACAAGCGAGTGATTGAAGGAAATACCTCAACTAAATGTGAACAAGTAACAAGTGCAAGAGGAACAGCGTAGATGACAAGCGAGTGATTGAAGGAAATACCTCAACTAAATGTGAACAAGTATTGTGATATTTGTGAAACAAATACCTCAACTAAATGTGAACAAGTATTGTGATATTTGTGAAACAAAAGACCACGATTTGAAAGAACATGCTTACAATTTAAAAGAGAAAAGATAAAGAAGTATATTCAACGCAAGAAGCCAAATGACTACTGAGGGAACAAGTGGGGGGTTGAGGAACGCCTAATCGAGTAGCAACAAGAAAAGAGCCAAATTCATTGAAGACCATTTGTGGAATGTAGTGAATTCTATAAATGGGGCAGTTTTCGTGAGTACAGTGGGAAATGGGAAAATAAAGGTAGTTAAGACGTATTCTATGTACGAGGCCACTGGGATGGAAATTCCAAAGTGTTGTGTGTTTGGGGCCTACCAAACATTTGTGAGGACATAGGAAGTGTTAGCGCAAATTCTTGCAAGATGGTGTTTTCTTCTGGTTTCGAGCCCCTGGTGTAAATGCATAGAAGTGGGGTTTGAAAACCAATCAAGTGTGTTTTATTCAAAGGCCGCAGCCATAAGCATCAAGCGCAACCCACAGAACAAGCCCATTTCAGGCTTAAAATCAAGCGAGCGGGCACTTTGTCTTTCAACAGCAAGGATCCACAGATGGGGCAGATCGACGGCCATCAGGTAAGTTTGGGTTGCAGAGTTGCACGTGGTCAAGCACCTGAGCTCATATCCTATGGCCAAACTCACGAAACGATCAATCCATTTCAGTATTTCGGCTACCGAGACTTCAACATACAAGGCTCTCTCCTCCTTGCATCATGTATGCCCGGTGCGCGAAATCCCGAAAGAACCAGGACCATTGATCAAGAAGTGATCTAGGTCGTCCATCCAATGGGACACGTAGCGCGCGATCAAGCCATTTCAGTATTTCAGCTACCGGGACTTCAACATACAAGGGTCTCTCCTCCTTGCATCATGTATCCCTGGTGTGCGAAATCTCGAAAGAACCAGGACCGTTGATCAAGAAGTGATCTAGGCCATCCATCCAATGGGACATGTGGCGCGCGATCAAGCCATTTCGGCTACCAGGACTTCGAGAGGACAGAGGATCTCCTCCTTCCACTGCATTTCAGAACCCTGAAGCCCGAAACGTCAAAAGGGTCCAGGCGAGAGGCGGTCCCACATTTGAGAAGTGATCTAGGCCATCCATCCAATGGGACACATGGCACGCGATCAAGCCATTTTAGCTACCGGGACTTCGAGAGAACAGAGGGACGAAGTTGAAAATTTTCCCCGAGATTGAACGACATTGAGCCTCTAATTCTGAAGGTGCATTAGGCATCAGAGCCTTTGAATATTGATACTGTGCACCTGGTGACTCCATTGTGACGACTCCAATGTGGCGAACCTGTCGTTTTAATTGTGTCTTTCAGAGGTAGACACACGCGATCCCATCCACAGCTGCCTCTAGCTATGCCTGAAGCTGAACCACAGGCGAGTTTCAAAAGAGGAAAGGCCCCTCAAGGAGAAACTTCCACCGCCGAACCAGGTAATTTACAGTCTCCTTCTATTGAAACTCCTTTTTCTTCTCCTCATCTTCGCAACAGACCCTTTTCTGAAGCCTCACGTTTCCTGAATTTCGGAAGTGTTCCTGCCGAGTTTTCTCCTCCTGGTTTTGGACTAGATGGAGAAACCCTTGTCACTTCCCTCTCACCTGTAAGCCTATTTCCAGTATCCCCTGTTCAAGCTCCTTCCCCTTCGAGTTCCCCTCTAAGTTCTCCTCCACCTAATATCCCTATGGCAGGAGCAAATCCCCCCATGACCAGAATGGAGGCTATTATAGAAGCTAGGTACGCTCCCCTTCTGCTACCTTAGCCTCTCAATGCCCTTTCGGCAAATGGCTACCTCAAACAGTTGCCCAAGTTTACAAGCGAGGGGGACATAACTGCAAAAGAACACCTTGAAGCCTTTTACAGTTTTACAGATGACCATGTCATCATGCATGTAGATGTGTGGATGAGTATTTTTGTCCATATCCTTGAGGGTGAGGCTAGGAAATGGTTTAGGGCCCTGCCTCCTGGATCTATTAATGGGATTGAGGCTTTGGATAATGCCCTTTTGAGACAATGGGGAGACAAAAAAGACTTCATGTATTACATGACAGAGTTTGGATCTTTGAAGAGAAAAGAAGGAGAGTCTGTTTCTGACTTCTCCAAAAGATTTAACAAAATGTACAATAAAATCCCCACTGAGATTAAGCCGTCAGAAGCCTCTGCGAAGATCACTTATGCTAGCACTTTTGATCCCAATTTTTGCTTCTTGTTGAGGGAAAGGAGAGCCACCACTCTGGCTCACATACAAGACACGGCCGTAGAAGTAGAGTCTAATATATTGGTTGTTGACCAACTCAGGAGTAAGGCTGACAGAGACATACCCAGGAGGAGAGGTGAATCCTCCTCATCCCATTCCTCTCCCCTTCCCCCTCAAATGGATGAGGTAACTAAAGTGATGAAATCTCTTTTGACTAGGATGGAAAGGTGGGAATTAGAGGGGAAGCCCGTGTACAGAAATTCCCAGAATACTGAGAACAGAGGTTTCAAGAGGCCTGGTAACAATGTGCCATAGGTCTCCCCAAGGGAAAAAAGGAGAAGAGACATAGATGAGCAGAGGATTCATACCCCTCTCTAAAGCAACATGGTTGCTCATGAGGAAGGAGAGGAGATAGAAGAACTCGACCCTGAAATTCACTACATTGAATACACCTCCCCTTTTCCCCATTTGAATCAATATGCATATGAAGAGTCCGTTATGAACATCCAAATCAATGAGTTGGGTAAAGGGGATGAGGCCAAAAATGCCCATAACAGATACCATCTCAGGTCAAAGAAGAAAGATGATACTTTTGACAGCCAGAATCAGCCCCTCATAGCAGAAGGGCCTGCTAAAGCTGCAGCGATAACTACTAAAGTAAAGAAAACTCAGAATACTTCATCAGTAGCCAAAGAACCTATCTCCAAGGTAAGGAAACCTCCTAAGCCCCTCTCCTCTTTTAGTTTTGAGCATGAGATTCAGAAGATCAAAATTCCTGTACCCCTCTCAGAACTAGTTAAAAATGAAGATTTCAAAAGGTCCCTCTCTAAGCTGCTACAATCCGAGCCCCCCCAGCCTTCCACAGACTCAATAAATCTTCAAGATGAAAAGCCAGCAGTTGTCCTAGGTCCCATGGTAGAAGAAAGAGATGATTCATCCCCTCCCTTCTACACATCCCTGAACATACATGATAAGGTGCTACATAATTGCCTCATGGATTCAGGAGCTTCCCACAACCTTATGCCCAAAATAGTCATGGAAGAATTGGGACCGGAGGTGACAAAAGATTACCATGATTTGTACTCTTTTGATTCAAGGAGGGTGCAATGCCTCGGAGTCATCAAAGACTTGGTTGTCTCTTTGTTTCAGCTGCCAATGAAAAGTGTGGTCATGGACATTGTAGTAGCCGATGTTCCTCCCAAGTTCGACATGCTACTGTCAAGATCTTGGATTAAAAAGCTTGGAGGAACATTACAAATGGATCTCACATATGCTACCATTCCATTCTTTAAAGGGGAACACAGGAGGTTGTACAGAAAAGCCCAGCTGACCTACATTGTTAGTGATGAGGCAAATCCCACCAATCACCCTATCTTTGCACTAGACACTGATTTGGGATCTAGTTTGGTGCAGCTCACTGTTGCTCCTGAAGCCCCTTTTCAAATCAGAAGGCAACCCCCTTTTAATCATGAGATGCCTCCTCCAACCACCTCTGTTTGGAAGATGTTTTTCAACGGGGCTTCTTCTAGCGAAGGCGTTGGAGTGGTGTTGGTGTCACCTTGTTTGGAAACCGTGTCCCTGTCATACAAGCTAGAATTTGAAGCCACCAATAATGTGGCGGAATACGAAGCTCTAGTTCTGGGTTTAAGGGATGAAAAGGAGATGGGGATAGAGGAGATAGAAGTGTTTGGAGATGCTGAGGTGATTATTCAGCAAGTCAGAAACGCTTATCGAGCCAAGCATCCTTGAATCAGGAGCTATAGAAATGAGGTGTGGGACTTGATCAAAAATTTCTTCTCGACTTTCAACATCTCTTTTATTCCAAGGGAGAAAAATGTTTTGGCCAATTCCTTAGCCGTTTCGGTGAATCTGTTCAGGATCCCTCTGTCGCCTAAGAGAAAATATGATGTTGAGATAAAATATAGTCCAGCTGTACCGGACAATGTTAGACATTGGAAGGTATTCGAAGACGATCTTGAAATCAAGAATTTTCTGGAGGTTGTCGACGAATTTTCTGCATTGCACATTGATCAGGACCCTGACCTTGAAGGTCACCCCTGCCCTGAGGTATTTTTAAATAAAATTGCTAATCACCAGATTATTTAGCTACCTAGCAATCACATTCTGAAGGGACTAGTCCCTCTAGAAAGATTGTTCAATGGTAATGATGTGGTAGTAAAGGGTGAAGTTTCAAATGAAGATGTCGATTCGGATGAGTGAAACATTGGCACACAGGAGGAGCCTAAGTTGGTCAAGTTGTCGAGCAGTTTGACCAAAGAACAGAGGGCTGAATATACTGATCTATTAAGAGAATTTGTTGATGTGTTCGCATGGACTTATGAAGACCTCAAGACATATGACACGCCTGTCATTGAACACAAGATCCCACTGAAGGAGGAGGCTAAAATATTTAGGCAAAAGTTAAGATAGATAAATCCCATGTTGCTTCCTGTCATGGAGAGAGAAGTAAAGAAATTGTTAGATGCCCAAATCATTGTTCCCTTGAGATATTCTAAGTGGGTGGCCAATTTGGTCCTGGTGGGGAAGAAAAGTGGGGAAATCAGGCTCTGTGTTGACTTCAGAAACCTCAACAGATGCTCAAAGAAAGATAATTATACCTTTCCCAACATGGAACACATATTGCAGAGGGTAACTGGTGCATCCAGGATATCCATGGTTGATGGTTTCTCTGGGTATAATCAAATATCAGTCATGCTCGAGGACAAAGAGAAGACAGCCTTCACCACTCCCTGGGGGACATTCATGTATGCCAAGATGTCGTTTGGACTTATGAACGCAGGAGCAACTTTTCAACGAGCTATGGATATGGCCTTCATAGGAGAGAAAGACCAGTTTGTAGTGATCTATCTGGATGACATCACAGTCTTCTTCAGGTCTAATATGGAGCACTGTTGTCACCTAAGGAAGGTTTTCCTGAAATGCCAGAAGTTTGGCCTTTCTTTAAATCCCAAGAAGTCCATTTTTGCTATGAAGGAGGGGAAGTTGTTAGGCCATATAGTATCAACAGAGGGAGTGAGGATTGATCCCAACAGGGTAGAGGAAATTCAGACCCTGTCACTTCCTAGATCTAGAAAGGAAGTTCAGGCCTTTTTGGGGAAGATTAATTTTCTGAGGAGATTCGTCTCAAATTTTGCTGAGTTGGTGAAACACATCACAGCCATGCTCAGGAAAGGAAATGAAGTAAAATGGACTGTCGAGCCCAGGCAATCTTTCGTCTAAATAAAAAGGGCATTGACTGAGGCACCTGTGTTGATCAGTCCTAACTATTCCAAGGATTTTCTAAATTTTTTCATTCACTTCTTTTGATACAGTAGCAGCGGTCTTGTTGTAGAAAAACAAGGAAGGTCGAGAGCAGCCCATTTCCTTCTTCAACAAGGCATTAACAGATGCAGAGATCATGTATGAAATCATGGAGAAACAAGCTTATGCCTTAGTGAAGGCTCTCAAAGATTTCAAAGTCTATGTCTTGCACTCAAAAGTGACTGTGTACATGCCTTCAGCATCTGTGAAAGATATCCTTATACAACCTAATGTAGATGGAAGAAGAGGTAAATGGATCG
The DNA here is from genome assembly GCA_900067695.1 of Picea abies. Classification (NCBI taxonomy): domain Eukaryota; kingdom Viridiplantae; phylum Streptophyta; class Pinopsida; order Pinales; family Pinaceae; genus Picea; species Picea abies. The sequence continues at coordinate 6,360 of CBVK0101515717.1, forward strand.
CCAAGATTTTGGAGTTTGACCTAGAGATAAATCCCACCAAGTTGGTTAAAGGGCAGGGTTTAGCCAAGCTGTTGGCTAAATCCAATTGCAGGGCCTTGGGGGTTAGCTTCATAAATACTTGCTCAGAAAATTAGCCAGCTGAGTCATCCATCAAAATCTCTCACGACGACTCATCACTAGCAGAATGCACCTGGTATCAAGACATTTTGTACTTTCTGCAAGAGCTAAAGCCTCCTGATGGAATGGGTAAGAGTAAGGCAAGAGCTTTAAAGCTCAAGACGATAAGGTATTGCATCATTGACCAAGTCTTGTACTGGAGAGACCCCCTAGGGGTGTTGCTGAGGTGTCTGAGCCCACAGGAATCCCAGAAAGTTATGTTTGAGTTCCATGGCGGCCTTTGTGGAGGGCATCATTTTTGGAAGACCACAGCTCACAAAATTCTTAGGGTTGGGTACTACTGGCCCACCTTGTTCACTGATATCTGCAGAGAAGTTAGAGCTTGTATCAAATGCCAAAGGTTCTCAGGAAAGTAGCAGCTCAACTCATTGCCACTAAAGCCTGTGGTAGCTTCAGCACCTTTTCAACAATGGGGGTTGGACTTCATTGGGGAAATTCATCCTCCTTCAAGTGGCCAGCACATATGGATCCTGACTGCGAAAGACTATTTCACTAAGTGGATAGAAGCGGCCCCCACTAAGAGTGCTTCTCACAAGGTTATTATCAGCTTCCTGGAGGATATCATAGCCAGATTTGGCTGTCCCAACAGAATTTTCACTGATAATGCTACTTCTTTCAATTCCGAGCCTCTGATTAAGTTCTGTGAACAGTTCAAAATTTCACTAATTCACTCCACCCCCTGTTATCCTCAAGGAAATGGATTGGCAGAGTCTTCCAATAAAAGCCTAATCAAGCTCAACAAAAGATTGTTGGAAGACAATAAGAGGTCCTGGGATTCAAAGCTCAAATTCGCTCTATGGGTCGACTGAGTGACAATGCAAAAGTCTCTGGGCACCTCACCTTTTCAACTGGTTTATGGGACGGAGGCTATTTTTCCCACTCAACTCACGTTACCTGTAGCGAAATTCTTCCAGGATCTTGAAGGAGAGCCAGATCATATGGTCAGAAGGATTCATCAAATAGTGGAGGTGCAACAAATCAGGGAGCAGGTGATGCACGTGGCCCATAGTCATCAGTAGAAGGTCAAGCAGGCTTTTGACAGGAAGGTCACAAAGAAGGAATTCGAGCTTGGGATTTGGTGCTTAAGTGGGATGCACCCAGGCAGGATAGGGGCAAACACAGCAAGTTTGATGCCCTCTAGATCAGACCCTTTAGGATCACTGAAGAATTCTCAAATAACACTTATAGGTTGTAGGATTTGGAGGGTGAGGAAGTCTTTAATGGCCCGGTAAATGGGCATTTCCTGAAAAGATGTTTGTTTGAGCCGTAGGTGGCTTCTCGTTTTGTAAATATTGTTCTTTTAGTTGTTTACTTATTTATTTTCGACTTAATAGACGACTCCATAGCCCAACAGCAAGGCACTATAGCTGCAAATGAGTTCTTAGAGCATTGCAGGTACGACTCTATCCCCCATGGAGCCTAATGTTAGCGCAAATTCTTGCAAGATGGTGTTTTCTTCTGGTTTCGGGCCCATGGTGTAAATGCATAGAAGTGGGGTTTGAAAACCGGTTGAGTGTGTTTTATTCAAAGGCCGCAGCCATGAGCGTCGAGCGCAGCCCACAGAACAAGCCCATTTTGGGCTTAAAATCAAGCGAGCGGGCACTTTGTCTTTTAACGGCGAGGATCCACAGATGGGGCAGATCGACGGCCATCGGGTAAGTTTGAGTCACAGAGTTGCACGTGGTCAAGTGCCTAAGCTCATCTCCTATGGCCAAACTCACGAAACAATCAAGCCATTTCGATATTTCAGCTACCGAGACTTCAACATACAAGGGTCTCTCTTCCTTGCATCATGTATCCCCGGTGCGCGAAATCCCGAAAGAACCAGGACCATTGATCAAGAAGTGATCTAGGTCGTCCATCCAATGGGACATGTGGCACGTGATCAAGCCATTTCAGTATTTCGGCTACCAGGACTTCAACATACAAGGGTCTCTCCTCCTTGCATCATGTATCCCCAGTGCGCGAAATCCCAAAAGAACCAGGACTGTTGATCAAGAAGTGATCTAGGCCGTCCTTCTAATGGGACACGTGGCATGCGATCAAGCCATTTTGGCTACTGGGACTTCGAGAGAACAGAGTGTCTCCTCTTCCACTTCATTTCAGAACCCAGAAGCCTGAAATGCCGAAAGGGTCCAGGCCAGAGGCAGTCCCACATTTGAGAAGTGATCTAGGCCGTCCATCCAATGGGACACGTGGCACGCGATCAAGCCATTTCGACTATCGGGACTTTGAGAGAATAGAGGGTCTCCTCCTTCCACTGCATTTCAGAACCTTGAAGCCCGAAATGTTGAAAGGGTCCAGGCCAGAGGCGGTCCCACATTTGAGAAGTGATCTAGGTCATCCATTCAATGGGACACGTGGCGCACGATCAAGCCATTTCGGCTACCAAGACTTCGAGAGAATAGAGGGTCTCCTCCTTCCACTGCATTTCAGAACCACGAAGCTCGAAACACCGAAAGGGTCTAGGCTAGAGGTGATCCCACATTTGAGAAGTGATCTAGGTCATCCATCCAATGGGACACGTGGCGTGCGATCAAGCCATTTCAACTACCAAGACTTCGAGAGAATAGAGGATCTCCTCCTTCCACTACATTTTAGAACCCCAAAGCATGAAATGTCGAAAGGGTCCAGGCCAGAGGCAGTCCCACATTTGAGAAGTGATCTAGGTCGTCCATCCAATGGGACACGTGGCATGCGATCAAGCCATTTCAGCTACCGGGACTTCGAGAGAACAGAGGGTCTCCTCCTTCCACTGCATTTCAGAACCATGAAGCCTGAAATGCCAAAAGGGTCGAGGCCAGAGGTGGTCCCACATTTGAGAAGTGATCTAGGTCGTCCATCCAATGGGACATGTGGCACGCGATCAAGCCATTTCGGCTACCGGGACTTCGAGAGAACAGAGGGTCTCCTCCTTCCACTGCATTTCAGAATCGTCGAAACGCGAAATCCTGAAAGTGCCTTTAAAGATAGGCACAGGGTCATGGTCCATGGTCACTTGGGGTGATAAAAAGAACTGTACAAGGGGCTGCAGTAGGGATCATTGCATTCTCCAGGTACCAATTCAACTTGGCCTCGATCTTGGTCCCTGCTAAAAGTAAATGAAGGTGGGGGGAGGTAGTTGAAACCTCGGCTCACTCATTAAATGCAAAGCATGAAGGTTTCGGCAGGCAGTCTGCCCGAGATAGTCATGTATGCTGGTTTTCTTCAAAGAAGCCATGCCAAGTGCTCGTCTGACTAGAGGAGTCTGCACACACTATTTTTGCCCTTAATGTTTCAGCTACCCCCCCGTTAAGGCCATGCAAAGTTAAGGTGACATCTGACAAAGGAGTTCAGGCCAGATTTGACTAAAGAGACACCATGCCCTAGAAGTTCTAAGAGGCCTCTGTTGGGTGAAGGTTTAGGAGTATATTTACTCAGTTTTTGTATTTTTGTAAGTATCGATGGTAGAGCACAGCTCCCGATTGTAAAGCTTTAATTTAGCCTCTGGTTCTTTGGTTATAGAAGAACATTTGAGACTTCTTGCTTAATGGCAGCCAGCTTCTTCTTTTCCTTTTCCCTCTGAATCGGAAAGCCCGGGCATGGATGATCTAGTCAGGTGTTGCATATCTATATAATGTAGGTTTGATTATATCAGTTCTGCAATCTTTTTAGGTTCATTTTGAAGTTTATTCGGATCTGATAGGATCTCATATCCGAGACTTTTCCTCTTTTGTAAAGACTGCTGGAAGACCGGATGTCCAGAGCGGAATTTATTTCCCCTATCTTTCCCTCCACTTACTCACCACTATCATTATTACTGGCTTAAGTTAGGTCAAGACCTCCTATGTCACTGTTGTTCCAGCCCAGTTTTTTGAGTTAGAACGATATGGTTCTGAGTTTCTTTCCATTTGATCAACCTTTATAAAAAATCGTGACTTAAAACTGATGGGTGTCGGGCTCTACTTCTGCTGCAATCCAGGAGTGACTTTTGACTCCAACAGGAAGGACCATGAGACTCCTGATCCACCAAGGGGAAAGAGATGCGAGATAAACAGGCAGAGGCAACACTCCTCCAAGATGCAGCTAAGTGTGTTGTATCATATCTCATAAATATGGATCAAGTAACGATGCATCGAAGTGAAAATTTGGTCATGTCATTACAGTTTATTCCTAAGGGACCTAACTATGCCCAATTTTATGTTGTCCAACTCTACTTCATGGAAAGACGGGGACAATGATTTTGAAGCACGTCATTAAAATTGAAATTTGATAACTTCTTGGAGCATCTCCTATTCCTAAAGAATGCAACAAATCTAATATATTTTATTGAAGAGTTGTAAAAACACTAGATTCTTCAACGCTTAGCTCAATGTTGCAATGAAGTGGAATATACTTATGAAAGTAGGGTAATTTGACACCGAGAGCGACCCAATGGTTGTGTTATTACATGTAAAATTTGTCTTAAGTGGAGGTGGGTCTCAATGCAATGGACATGGGGTAAAGTTGAGGAGACGGTGTTAATAGTAGAAGTAACTTTATATGGTAAATAAATTTACATAAAAAATAGAGCGAGGCGAAGAGAATGAATTTATTGATAGAATAAATGAAAGAATGCGTAGAAATTGTTTATTTGAATGGATAGATTTCCATTTGAATTTGAATAACGTGTGGAATTATTAATGGGAGTGGGCAGAAGAATAAACAGTTCACAGAAGGCAGAGGAAGTGAAGTGAAGTGAATAATAAGAATGGAATTGATGAAGAATAAGAGAATGCAATTGAAGAAGAGAAATAATCCCACATGTGTTGAGGAAAGAAATGAAGGGTCGTAGACATTGATCAATCACGACCCTGATTGAACGGCACATGGATCATGTACCGTTGTACATTTATGTGTGTGCCTCCTATATCACATTGCAACATATTAAAGGAATCTTCGCATTCCCTGAGTCTGGGAATGCAGAGGATAGATTGGTCAACTACGAAGAGAATAGGTAACCGAATTGGGTTAAAGAAAAGCAACGAAGACAACGAAGAATTTTCAAATTAAATTCACTTGAATTTGGAGGAGATTGAAGAATTGTTTCAACAATCGATCATAGAATTATGTACCATATCCTATCATCCACAGGTTGGGGGAAACAATGTCCAACCTAAGGCAATCTTTCGGAGAAATCCCAAGGGAAGACATGTATCGAGGCTAACATTTCTAGCTTCTCTCTCTCTATTTTTACTTAGTGTGCAAATTCTTGACTTTCTTCGACACTGATAAAATTACTATTTGCATTCCTTTTGGTTATAATTAAATCTTCTCGTCGCAGCAAAAATGAAAACAACTCGTTCATTTGAAGGAAACAAAGAAATATAAATACAACATCGGGCATCTGTAGTTATCTGTGTTCAATAACTTGGTTGAAAATCATTTTTACCATGATGTTGGAAATACTAATTTGGCAATGTAGAGAATTGGAAGTGTAAAACAATAGGAGTTGCAAAATGGAACAAAGCCTTGTGGATTACGATTGGGAAAGCTAGTTCGAATCAATTTGAAGTTTGAAATTGTCCGAGAAAAGACATAAAATGGAAATGGTTGTTTTTTCGAATTTGTGGATTGATTCGGAATATATTTGCAGAATGAAATGAATACAGATTATTATCAAAAGATGCTTAACAAATAATAACAAATATAGAGTAAAAGTGGTTTCTATTCAGTAAGGAAATAAGTTGAAACTGTAAAATGTAGTGGAAACAAGCTTGCTAGAATGGTGGCAGCTTATCTCTGAGAAGAGAAGTGATAGATGCACTCATTCGCAAGAAGATCATTACAATGAGGCTCTGAAGACCTTTTTATGATAAACAGGAATGCCAAAAACCATAGACATCCAGAAAACCTAACCCTAGGAGATGAAGCGCCTGTTATCCCCCACTTTTAGGGATAACTAGGAGATCATGTCTCGAGGCCCATAGATCCTAGACATGGAGTACCGAGAGCAATATTGACTTTAGCATGGCACTGGAGGACCCACCTTTTCTTTCTTCCAACACCTTTATCTTGTCAGCAGCAACAGTATCCATCACTATCGGCTTGGTCTTGTGTCATAGATGGTTCTTGCTCCATGAGGTAATTAGTCCAGGTATCATGGTATGTGCCACTTTGATCATCAAAACCCTTGAATGTGTGCATATGATTCCTTTTATTTCTAATGACTACTTATATCTTATACTTGCCCACTTGACCATGTTTGCGAGGATTGACAGGGTGCCCTAGCAAGCCAATGTCTATAGGTTTTGGTTTTCCACTGGGGGGGATTTCTAAAAATACATCATCTACTCTCATCACAGCACAACCTTTTCATCTTGTTTCCCGCTCACTTATCCCATTCCATTTGTTCGGGCACTGGGTTGACCCATTTTTAGGACTGCACCTTATCTCATGGGAAGAAGGGGCTAAAGGCTCAAAAGGTAAAAGAAAGCTGGTAAAAGATAAAAGCCTAAGAATAAAACCTCAAGATTCTTCGCCCAGGGATCCCCGAGAAAGAAATAAAAATCTTCTCAACAAGAAAAAAGAGGGACCCGGAAAAAATAATAAAACAAGACCTTATCAAAGGGTGGGGGGTCTCATCACAAGCCAACCTATTAGGTCCATGGGTACCTAGCAGTATGAAATTACCACCAACTGGTTACCACGCCAGGATAGTGACTCTTGGTTGCATGGCCAAGGGAAAGGGGGTCTCATCACGAGTCAGCCCTCTCATTTCTGTGAAAGTACTTGTGGGTAACACTGTCACCACTAGTCACCACACCAGGGCAATGTCCCCTGATTAGCTCTTAAAGAAAAAAATCAATAAAGAATAAGAATAAAAGGCATGAATTGGCTTGGAAAAACTGCATCCATGACAGGTACAGCTCACCTTCTACAAAGGCACCCACAGGTAAAGTTTTTTGCATCCTCTACCCTCATTGCAACCACCTGCTTGTACATCCCTTGATCACATCACCCACTTACATGGCTTGGATGAGGTCTCTTCCGAGAACTTTCCTTTTCCAGTGGACACTAGCCCAATAGGACGGCTTGTCCTTTTCTCCAAACTTATATTGCAGGCTTGTGTAATGTCTTTTAGCTCTTGACTGATGTATTAGGGATTTTATGCACATGTTTAATAAAATTGATGATGAGATGTGATTGACATTTCTATGATCCCTATAACTGATGAGCCTATGGAGGGCGTAGATGTTGATGTGCAGGATCATGCAAGACGAAGAGGTACCATTTTGGATCGGTACACATGGGGAGATGATCATTTCGGACCTCCATTGGGCTGAAGAGCCCATCAAATGGATGTTGAGACCCCATCACGGGGCAGAGACAGGACAGAGATGGATCAAGGGATTTTCACTGGAGAAGAAGAGGATGTTCCACCAGAGGCACCTTGGCAGAGCTTGACCTAGGGGGATTTGCCCTTTTTCAGTGGAACATTGGCCTTGGAAGGCCTAGGACATCACCCATGATGACCATGACATCATCCAAACTTATGGACATCTTGGGAGGCAGATTGAGCAGTATTGGCATGTGTGGAAGGTTGGAGAAGCCCAAGGAGGGCTAACGTTTTTCTCCAGGATGCTCAATTTTCCCTAGAAGGGGATAACGTCTCCCTTAAAGGGGCATGACGTCTCTCTTTAGCTTGATTAGATTTTATTTTTGAACATTTAATGTAAAACAGTATGATTTTAGTATTTTGGCCTTGTCGGCATTTTTCATGACCTAAAATGTAAAATTAGGTCATGGTATTGTATAAATGAAGGACTTTTACCTTCATTTATTCATCATCTCTCACTCATTCATTAGTGAGGTCTGAAATTTGCACTAGAATTGGGTTATTTGGCTGAAATTATGAGGCGCACTTGTTGAAGGAAGACTTTCTTGGCATATTTTGGCATTTCTCTTGGTGGAAGGTGTTACAACTAGGGTTTGATATGCTTTTCTTGGTGATATGTAAGTGATTTTCTGCAAAACTTCTTGATTGAATGGTTGCATTTGTTATTTCTTGCATATATTGTTATAAACTTGTTGAATAAACCCTAAGTGACAAGCACACATGGTAAGTCCTTGTCTCATGTCCCCATTAAGAGATTTTTCAGCCATTGTTTGAACAAGGAAAGAGCCTAGCCGTAACTACACTCTTATTCTCTCTTCATTTTTTCTAGCCATTACTATTTACAATCTAGGAAGAAGGAGACGCACCAAAGCATAGTCCTTCTACACTTAGGGTTGATTTTTTTTAGGGTTTGCAGGTAGAGCCTTTTTTTAGCAACACTTTGCTTCTCAAACCCTCTTGTCTTGGTTTTATGCTATATCTTCAGCTAGCCGCAATTGCCATTGAGTTAAGGAAGGATGAGAGAGCACTGAGGCCTAGTTCTCCTACACCAAGGTGAGCCTCTCTCCCCTAGGGTTTTGAATTTGAGGCCTTGCTTTAGAAACACCTCAAAGCTTCTCCTTCTAGTCCTTAGCCATACTATATTTTGATCCTTTAGCTCCTGTGTCCTTCACTTTTGACTCCATTAACCCTAAGGCACTGATCTAAAGACCTCTTGTTTTGAAGTGAACTTGATCACAACAATTCTCAAAACCTTGAATCAAACCCTAACTACTAACCCTAGCTTAGGAACTAACCTAACTAACCTACTGTTGACGTCATCTCTAGCTATAATATCATTTGTGCAGCTAACGTTTTCTTTATAAGCAATTGAATGGTGGATTAAAGGCATTAATTGAATAAAGTGTTGATTGGTTACATTGAATGACACATTATTTTAACATTTATTAAAGAAGTGACATTTTTTTCATTTCTATTTTATAAACATTGACTTCATCAATATTTATTATTCAATTTCTTATATGTGTATCAGATAGTCATTGATTTATATGAAGTACTAACCAAGTGAGCATCTTGCGTATATCAATTTTATTGTTGCTTTGTCTTAGGCAAGTGCATCTCTTTTCTTTGGTTATACTTTATTATTGGTTGTTTAGGCGGACTATCTTCTCGGTGGTGACTTGTGAGGGGGGGAACTTATCTTTATCCTATAATCCTTTGCCTTCTCAAAGCCCCAGGTCACCGGGGATGTCTAAAAGAAAGAACCATCCCATTGAGGTGACATTGGGTGGGATTGGTTCATGTTATGCTAGTTTGACTCTTCAACCTCTAGCCTTTTATCCTTGCTACAAATTGTGCGATAACATTTTGGCGCCATTGTCAGAGAACACTGAGTCAATTCTCCTCAAGATGACACTTTTCGGTAAGCCTTGCCTCTAGAGTTTTCATCTTACAAGCTTACCTGGCGACTCCACTAGGATGTTTTCCCTTTTCTTTGATAGTCTCAAGTAAACTATCTGGCGACTCCACAAACCACAAAGAGGTACAACAATCCTCCTTTATATTTCAGAAGGAAGCCTCCCAAGAACTCTCCTGTTGTAAAGTCACTTTTTGGAAAGAGTCTTCCTTTGAAAACCATGTCTAGCTCTCAGACCAATACAATGAACCCATCCAAAAATCAAAGACAATGGTCATCTACTCTTTTCAGACCACTAGACATGTCAGCCATACCAGGCTATCCTAGGCAAATGCCACCCAAGTATGAAAAGTGGTTGCCTAAATTTACCGGTACTGATGCAATCAGTGCCAAAGTGCACATGAGAAACTTTTGGGTGTTTTTCCAGCTTCATCCCATTAGTGATGATGTTGAATACTTAGTCATGAAGTTGTTCTTCGCTACCCTCTTTGATGCTTCAAGGCATTGGTACCTAAGCCTTCCCGATGGTGGCATTAAGACCGTGGACAAACTAGAAAAAGATTTTCTCAAGAGGTGGAGTATCAAAGATGAACCTAACATGCTTCTTACCCGACTGAATTCCCTTTGGAAACATGAGAATGAATCTATTCGGGAGTTCCACACTAGGTTCGAGACTTTGCTGCAAAAGATCCCTGCGAGCCATCATCTAAATGGTGATTACCTTGTCCATATCTATACCAAGTATTTTAATGGCCAACTAGGGTATCTTCTCAGAGACAAAAACCCCTAATCAATCCAAGAAGCCCAAGAGCTTGCTACTAAAATTGAGGGCAACCTCCTTTCATCTAAGATTGAGCCTTTCGCAAATCCAAGGGGGGAAATGGACACCAAACCAAAGTTAGTCCACAATGTCGAACCTACTTCAGACCTTTGTGCTAGTATGGAGAAGTTACAAGCTTCTATGGATGGTATCATGAAGAATCAAGAGAAAATGATGAGTAGAATCGTCAACTTGGAAAGATCCCAAAGCCAAGCACCCAGGGTCCCGTACAAAGGGAAATTTCAAAAGGGGAACCAATTTTATAAACCAAAGAATGAACAAGAAGTTCCAAACACCTTAGCCCCTACAAACGTTGTGGATGAAAATCATTGGTGCTTAGAATGCAGTGAAGCACATTGGGAACATGAATGTCCTTACAGTAATGATGGCCATAAACAAGTAAACAATATAGGCCATGTCATGGAAGGCCCTCAAATAAATATCACCGCTGAAGAGCATCAAGAGGGCATGAAAGAAGCAGCCAAGTCGACCAGAATGGCAGTAATAAACAACCTAGACTAGGAATCAAATGAAAATTTAAAGAAACAAGAGTTCCAGATGTATAGAAGAAAGAATTTGAACCAACCTACTGCTAACCAAACAAATCCCCCACCTTTGGATGTACTTCTTTCCAAGACATCCAAGACTGAAAGGGTTAACTTGAACTTTGACTTTGAAGGGGCACTATCCAAGATGCATGTAACCATTCCCCTGAAAGAAGTCATTAAGGTGCCATCTGTCAAAGAGCATTTTTACAATTTCTTTCAAGGATCAGATGGACCCATGGACCCTCCTATCATGTTGCAAGCCGATCACTTCAAGGTCCAATACAGTGAAAATCCTCCCTTCTTCATGACTTTAATAATGAACAACAAGAGCCTCAACAACTGCATGTTGGATACAGGGGCAGGTGCTAACATGATGTCCCTTAGAGTCATGCAACAATTAGGGTTGAAAGTCACACAACCTTACAGGAATGTGTGTGGCTTCGAATCTAAAGCCATACCCACACATGGGGTAGTTGAAAATGTGGAATTTTTCCTTAAAGAGTACTCTGAGAAAGTAATCCACATTGACATTGTGATAGTTGACGTCCCATATGTATGGGGAATGTTGTTTTCTAGGAAATTTGCTTCAATGTTGGGTGGCACCCTTGAGATGGACCTCACTTTTGTGGAATTACCTTTAAAAAATGGAATAATAGGTTGACTCCTAAATGTGCCAGTAACTGAAAACCATGTGCAAGAAACCGGTCACCCCGTTAAAAATGACAAGGCACATGATGAGATCATACAAACTCTTCATAAGTATTCTCAGAAGATATGTCTTTCGCAACAGAAGAATACTTTGATCAGATTAAATGGCCCAAGAAAGAGGAATACCAACAACTCCTAGACAAGTTCAAAATCAAAGAGGTTGGGACTGTGAAGATACTAAAGAAAGCAGAAGATGATGTACAAATCCGTCCATCCCAACAGAGAGTATTTATAGCAGAAGCCCACCCTCCTCTCTCTGCACAATACACTAGGGTCGTTCAAAGGACAACCAAGTACAAGATCAGGAAGTACAAGGAAGGAGACGTAGTGTGGATGTGGGATACCCAGAAAGGAGAGCCAACCAATGTCAAAGGAAGCACTCAGTCATGGGTCGGACCTTTCAATGTTGGAAGAGAATTAGTTGATGACTCCTACTATTTGTCCACTTTGGAAGGAAGAAGGCACCCATTACCGATTAGTGGGCTTCTCGTCAAACCCCACCAAAGTGGGGGAACCTGACTTCACAGGTAAGTGCAGGTAAGTAGACATTCTTGCATTCGCGTATTATACCATTTGCATTGCATTTTAGTTTGTTTTCACATTCACATTATTGATTGTTTTATTTCAGTTCATATATATGATGGGTGGCATTACCACCCCAATTTGTTTACTGATGTTTCTATTGAGATCAAGCAGGTAAGAAAATTATGCCAGATATGTTGAGGTTATCATGCGCTCTACAGTGAGCACATGTCCCCGAGTTGGAGCCAGATGTTATCCCCCACTTTTAGGGATAACTAGAAGATCATGTCTCGAGGCCCACATGTCCTAGACATGGAGTATCAAGAGCAGGATTGACTTTAGTATGGCCCTGGAGGGCCCACCTTTTCTTTCTTCCAGCACCTTTATCTTGTCAGCAGCAACAGTATCCATCACCATCGGCTTAGTCCTGTGTCAGAGATGGTTCTTGATCCATAAGGTAATTGGTCCAGGTATCATGGTATTTGCCACTTTGATCATCAAAACCCTTGAATGTGTGCATCTGATTCCTTTTATTTCTAATGACTGCTTGGATCTTACACTTTCCCACTTGACCATGTTTGGTGGGAATGACAGGATTCCCTAGCAAGCCTGTGTCTGTAGGTTTTGGTTTGCCATTGGCGGGGATTTCTGAAAAGCCATCATCCGCTCCCATCATAGCACCACCTTTTCATCTTGTTTCTCGCTCACTTATCCCATTCCATTTGTCCTGGCATTGGGTTGACCTATTTTCAGGACTGCACCTTATCTCATGGGAAGAAGGGGCTAAAGGCCCAGAAGGTAAAAGCAAGCTGGTAAAATATATAAGACTAATAATAAAACCTCGAGATGCTTCGCCCAGGGATCCTCGAGAAAGAAATAAAAAGCTTCTCAGCAAGAAAAAAGAGGGACCCAAAAAAAATAATAAAACAAGACCTAATCAGAGGGTAGGGGGTCTCATCATGAGCGAGCATATTAGGTCTATGGGTACCTAGCAGTATGACATTACCACCAACTAGTTACCATGCCAGGGTAGTGACTCTTGGTTGCATGGCCAAGGGAAAGGGGGACTCATCATGAGCCAGCATTCCCATTTCTGTGAAAGTACTTGTGAGTAACACTATCACCATTGGTCACCATGCCATGGTAGTGTCCCTTGATTAGCTCTTGAAGAAAAAAGAAATTAAAGAATAAAAGAATAAAAGGCATGAATGGGCTTGGAAAAACTGCATCCAGGACAGGTACAGCTCGCCTTCTACAAAGGCACCCACAGGTAAAGCTTTTTGCATCCTCTACCCTCATTGCACCCAGCTGCTTGGACATCCCTTGACCACATCACCCAATTACATGGCTTGGATGAGGTCTCTTCCAGGAACTTTCCTTTTTCCAGTGGACACTAGCCCAATAGGACACCTTGTCCTTTTCTCCAAACTTATATTGCAAGCTTGTGTAATGTCTTTGAGCTTTCGACTGATGTATTAGGGATTTTATGCACATGTTTAATAATATTGATGATGAGATTTGATTTACATTTCTATGATTCTTATGACTGATGAGCCCATGGAGGGCGTAGCTGTTGATGTGCAGGATCATGCTCGATGTACAGGTGCCATTTTGGATCAGTACACATGGGGAGATAATCATTTCGGACCTCCATGGGGCTGAAGATCCCATCAGATGGATGTCGAGACCCCATCAGGGGGGAGAGACAGGACAGAGATGGATCAGGGGCTTTGCACCGGAGAAGAAGAGGATGTTCCACCAGAGGCACCCTGGCATATCTTGACCTAGCGGTATTGGCCCTTTTTCAATGGAACATTGGCCTTAGAAGGCCTAGGACGTCACCCATGATGACCATGATGTCATCCAACCTTATGGACATATTGGGAGGCAGACCGGGCAATATTGGCATGTGTGGCAGGTTGGAGAAGCCCAAGGAGGGCCAACGTTTTTCTATAGGATGCTCCATTTGCCCTAGAAGGGGATAATGTCTCCCTTAAAGGGGCATGACGTCTCTCTTTAGCTTGATTAGATTTTATTTTTGAACATTTAATGTAAAACAATATGATTTTAGTATTTTATCCTTCTCGGCCTTTTTCATGACATAAAATGTAAAATTAGGTCATGGTACTGTATAAATGAAGGACTTTTACCTTCATTTTTTCATCATCTCTCACTCACTCATTAGTGAGGTCTGAAATTTGCACTAGACTTGGGTTATTTGGCTGAAATTGTGAGGAACACTTGTTGAAGGAAGACTTTCTTGGCATATTTTGGCATTTCTCTTGGTGGAAGGTGTTACAACTAGGGTTTGCTATGCTTTTCTTGGTGATATGTAAGTGATTTTCTGCAAAACTTCTTGATT